>OMMV01206259.1:0-11758 GCA_900302635.1 Chatrabus melanurus | reverse complement strand
TCCCCGGCAACCTCGGCCAACTCTGACTGGGGGATCCCCAGGCGCTCCCAGGCCAGTGAGGAGATATAATCTCTCCACCTAGTCCTGGGTCTGCCCCTCGGTCTCTTTCCAGTTGGACGTGCCAGGAACACCTCCCTAGGGAGGCGTCCTGGTGGCATCCTAACCAGATGCCCGAACCACCTCAACTGACTCCTTTCCACGCGAAGAAGCAGCGGCTCTACTCCGAGCCCCTCCCGGATGACTGAGCTTCTCACCCTATCTCTAAGGGAGACCCCAGCCACCCTGCGGAGGAAACCCATGCTGAAATGACTGCGTTAAACAAACAGTTACTTAAGGAGGTTCAGATGGAGCATACCACTTGCACTGTGAGCGAACTTCAGTTATGGCAGCTGTGTCTCAGTGTTGAGGACCCCAGCAACTGGAAAAAGTCAAGGGGACGTCCAAGTTTCAGCCGGCTGCAGCGTAGAGGTGGCCACTTTTGAGAGGTGAAGATGGACCGGTTGTCTGCCTGGATGGTTGTTATCTTGGACCCAAGGCAATTCTGCAGTGTGGTGGATGCAGAGAGGTGCAGCTCCAGCGGATGCTCCAAGACATGACGTGACCCAGAAGATACAATTGTGGGTTTTTTTTTTTTGTTTGTTTGTTTGTTTGTTTTCCATGTTCTGCATTACTCTTATGAAAGTCAGTAGTTGCAAGATGGAGCACATGTGCATGAATGGGAGGGAGCGTGCGAAATGGTGCGGTTGCAAGGAGTAGAGGTGGTGAAAGTAGATGAGTTTAAATATTTGGGGTCAACTGTTCAAACTAATGGAGAGGGTGGTAGAGAGGTGAAGAAGGGTGTGAGACGGTAGTGAGACCAGCTATGTGGTTTGACTAGGAGGCAATGCTCCAAGTCAAACAGAGCTGAAGATGCTGCAGTTTTCTTCGGGGTGACGAGGATGGGCAGGATTAGCAATGACCATATCAGAGGGACAGCGCAGGTTGGACAGTTTAGAGACAAAGTGAGAGAGGTGAGGTTGAGATAGTTTGGGCATGTGCAGAGGAGGGATGCAGGGTATATCCAGAGAAGGATGCAGGGTATATCCAGAGAAGGATGCTGAGGATGGAGCCACCGGGCAGGAGGAGAAGGGGAAGGCCAAGGAGGAGGATTTTAGATGTGGTGAGGGACGGCATGCAGGTGGTTGGTGTGACAGAGGAAGATGGAGAGGACAGGGTGAGATGGAGACGGATGATCTGCTGTGGTGACCCCTAACGGGATCAGCCAAAAGAAGTACATTACTCTTGATTTTAGCTGGTTTTGTGTTGACCTTCCTTCAGCCTATTGGCACATTTACCCAACTGGCTTTCCAGAGTGCCAGTTGTACAGAAAGCAGTTATTTCTTGGAGACCAGGTACTGTAGTATGTTTATGAAATACCCTTGTACTGATACAGTCATAGTTTTGTTCTATAATCATAATTAGGAGAGAAATGCCATTGCTTAAGAAAATTAACAAAAATGAGATCAGCCTAAAGCAGTAGAATGTTTCGAATGGGGCTTTTCCTTCATTGCTTCTTTTTCTATACTGTACTTAACAGTAGATTATACTCTGACTTAAAGTTGACTCTGACAGCCGCAGACTGTCAACATATTCACACGCTGACCTGAAACACCAAACCAGACTCCTGTGGCATTACTGCAGCAGCTCTGTCTGTCTTCTGTCTCTCTGCTTACGTTTCATCCTTTTTCCATTTTCTTCAACTCGTCATCTCACCTTTTTTTTTCCAAAACATGATTCTAATAACATGACACTCTAACACTGGCATGAGTGCATGTGTCCTGTTTTACTTGTTTCTCTGCCCTCACATGGCCTCTGCAGTCTCTACTTCAGATTGTACATACGGTCGGGTACATGAGTATTTGGCAGTGACACTGTTTTTGTAATTTTGCTCATGTACATCACCACAATGGAGTTGAAATGAAGCAGTCAACGTCTGCTTGTTGTGTAGACTTTTAGTTTTAATTCAAGGGGTTTTACAAAAATATCACTTTAACCATTTAGGAATTATGGTCAATTGCATAACCCCCCCCCCACTCCATGACAAATCTGAAGGATTTGTGGTGGCTTCCCTTTTCTAGTGTCCTCCTTGCACAGTCACTCAGGATTTGAGAACTGCCTACTCCAGACAGCTTTACCATGCAGTACCATACTGTTTGTCTTTATTATTGATTTATGTAAATTAAGTCCAAGATGATATTCAGTGACTTTGAAATGTTCATGTATGTATCCCCTGACTTGTTTAAAGAAAAGTCACTGTAAAAGCAATGATTTATATAAACAACAATACTTATATTTAATTTGTCCAATTATTTATGGGCCCCTGAATTAAAGCTGAAAGTCGACACTACAGGCACACCTTGATTGTTTCATTTCAACTCCATTGTGGCCCCGAGGCAAAATTACAAAGATGGTGTCACGGTCCAAATACTTATGAACCTGTTTGTATGTATTTTAGTAAAATATCTTAGTAACTCCAAATCTGATTTTGATCAAACTTGGCAGGTATATTGGCTCTATGGATGGGAAGAAATTATTTGATTTTGGTTAGGATTGGTCAACGATCAAGGTCATAGGTCAAGGTCAAATTTCCAGCCCCATGGTAATATATAGAAGTATGGCTGATATTATGGAAATCGGTTCAAATATTTTATTGTTTGTGAACTTGAATGTTTAAAAAGCTATATAACATTTTCTCTGCATCGCTATGCTCTCTGAGCACTTTTGATGTAATTTAGGATTTTTTGACGGCTAAGTTGACTGTAATTGTCAAGTTGGTCAAATCTATCAATTGTCTGCTGTCAATTCAGACAAACATTCCACACAAACATTTTTGTTTTTCACTATTTGATTTGATTTGACAGCAAACATTTTAAATAAAATATAAAATATTTATGCAGAAAAAGAAATGTATCTAATACAATAAATATGAACAGAGTTTCAGTGACCAACATAAATTAACATTTTATGTCTGAAAAGGAGGAGGAAGAAGTAACAAGCTTGTCTGGTCCTACCCCTATTCTATACTAATACATCATCAATCAATCAATCAGTTCTATAAACCCAGTCTCCTCCTCAGCATCCATCTCCACAATTACACCACTTTGTCTGTCCTTTTCATAGCTTATCAACAATACTGCATCATCAAGAATATGGAAACAGACAAGTACCATAACACTGCCACCATTAACATGCTTTACATTCCCCTTCCTCATTTCTGTACCTCACAATAATAATTTCCTTGTACACCTTTTTAAACTGTCTAGTTTTAGTTTGTATGATTTCTTCGCCAGTGCGTTACACATAATCACCCCACAAATTGATATGAACATACTTGTAAGATAAGTGCGAAAATTTAATTTCCCTCTTAAGTTAGAAACCCCCTCTCTGCTCAAAAACATATTTCTGTACGTTGCCAGAAAATAAATTATTTCTTGCTTTGTACATAATTTTTGCAGTTCTGAATTCCACCAGATTCCTGAATTTCATTGTGTGTGTGACTTTAAAAGAAGATTTTTAATGTTCTTGAGCTCTAGTTTTGCTTTTTACGATCTTTATGGCTCCTTTTTGTATTGCACATGGCGCTTGCAGGGTGCTTTTGTAGGTGTTGCTTCAAACCGAAGTTGAGCAACACTCATTGAAGTTGTTCAAGGAAGCAAACTATTATTCTGGAAGTGCTTTTGCTTTTAGTCTTTAATTAACAGCTCACTCTGGGAAAAGGAAAAACTAGTGTGATACAACAGAGGTCCAGGCCCAGAGTCAGGCACAGGCCTTTTGCCAAAAAGCTGAGGCACCTGAATGCCTCAGTGACTTGTGTTGAGCAAAATGCTTTCAGTGCTCATTGACACGCACACACTGTCATTTTTCTGATTTAATAGCTGTACCAGTTGCACTTTGTGAAACATTGAATTATTATTTTGATTAATATTCTTCTGCTACCGCTGGTGTTAAAGGGGTTACGATAAATAAATTCCCCTCTTCTTTTCCCTTCTCCTGTGTGTGTGTGTCAAGGATGATCGTGTGCAACCAGGTGATGAAGTTCATTCTGGACCGGATAGACAAGGATGAGAGGCAGGCAGCCAAGAGGAAGAAGAAGGAAGAGGTTGTGGAGCAGAAGAGGAGGATGGCCAATGCCAACAAGCTCTCGGCGCTCCTTTGTCGGCACAAAGAGAGCCTCAAGATGGAGATCCTAAAGAAGAGGGCACTTCTCGACAAGGAGCTGCAGCTGGAGGCTCAGGTATGAAGTGAGGAAGGGGAAGAATGAAGAGTGAATTATGGGACTCTTATTTAAAACTCTGCTATATGTCTGGTCATCAGGAGGAATTAAAGAGGGACCTGTTGCGGATGCGGAGGGAGAAGGAGAGAGAGAGGGTTGCAGCCCAGCAGGCAGCACAGGCCGCTGCAGCCGCCGCCGCTGCGCGCATTCAGCAGCAACAAACTCTGGCACACACGCATGGCGTCACGGCTCAGCACCACCTCACCACCACCCACAAGAGGAAACGAGAGGACGAGAGGGAGATGGCCACATCCGCCAAGTCCAAGAAGAAGAAGATGATCTCGACGACGAGCACCAAGGAGAGCAAGAAAGACACAAAGCTCTACTGCATCTGTAAAACGCCGTACGACGAGACCAAGTATGATCACCAGCTGCTGAATACTTAATGGCGGGATATGTGGGTAATGGTAGCGGGAAGATTCAAAACTCCAAAGAAAATGTCTCATTGTAAGAAAATAGTGAAATATTTTCAGAATCTTGAAATTAGAAGCAGAAAAACTAATCATAAAAAACTGTTTGTTACTTTTTAAGTTGGGAGTCTTTCCCTGGTGGTGATTTCAGTCTTTAAAATTCCCGTAGAGGTCCTTAGTGTAAGTGAGGCGTTGACTGCCTGCTAACTTCTTCTCCATCGTCACCTTTAAGTAAAAGGTTGTATGTCAAATATGGCTGCTGTAACAGTGACGAAGTCCATCACACACTAAACTACTCCATCAGTACTTGTCTGAACATAGAAGTTGGAGGAGCTCATCTCTGATTCCAGGTTTTCTCACAGAACAGTGTTTTACAGATCAGCCAGTCCTTAAAAACATCCCTTTTCTCCTGGCTCTGTCCAAAGGTTCTATATTGGCTGTGACCTGTGTACCAACTGGTATCACGGCGACTGTGTCGGTATCACAGAGAAGGAAGCCAAGAAAATGGATGACTACATCTGTGTCGAGTGCAAGCGGGGTCAGGAGGGCAACACAGAAGAAGAACTGTACTGCATCTGTCAGACGCCGTACGACGAGTCCCAGTAAGGAGCAAACCGCTTCTGACAGAGTGCAAAGTATTGATGTTTTAAAGGATAAATGATCTAAAAATATTTAAATGTTTTCCAGGTATCCCTCATCTCCACTGCTAAGCTCATAATTTAATAGTAACAGCTTCATTGATATTGTGTGTTTGTCGCACCTGGTAAATCCGTATATTTTTCCCAGGTTTTATATCGGTTGTGACCGATGTCAGAACTGGTACCACGGTCGCTGTGTGGGCATCCTGCAGAGTGAGGCCAATCACATCGACGAATACGTGTGCCCCCAGTGCCAGTCCACAGAGGACGCCATGACGGTCTTCACCCCACTCACTGACAAGGACTACGAGGGCTTGCGGAGAATCTTGCGCTCCTTGCAGGTAAACAGGAGCGGGTTGGTCACTGCACAAATACAATGAATGTAATGTAGTATTGAAAAACTATGCAGGTGGAACAATCTGGTAATTTGATGAGTGTCTTGATTGCCAAGATAGAGAAAATATTTTCAGGTTAAAGCAGGCTGAAAAGGTTCCATCAAAAAAAAAAAAGAAGTGTGTGTATGTGTATGTTTGTGTGCACCAAACACCTTTGTCCACCTATCTTGTGACTCCATAGACTCTTCCCAGGCATCTCTCCACCTCAAAGGAGTGAGGTCTGAGAGACATGGATGTCACTGCCAAGATACGTTTGACACTATTACAGTGTGCAGATACACTTCTGCTGGCTGAGTCCAGGAAGTCGTTGAAAGCCTGGAACTTAGATTCCACAAAGAGCACAGCATCGTCCGCAAAGTCAAAATTAGTGAATCTTTCCTCACAAACAAAGGGATCAAAGTTACCGGACTCCATGGCCTTACATGACATCCAATCCAATCCAATCCATGCAAGCATTGAGCAGAGTTGGAGCCAGAATAATCCTGATAAAGGCCAGAATTCACTGGGAATAAGACAGAAACTTTGCCTCCACTCCATACGGCGTTCGCAATGCCTGAGTATAGGCCCGACCATGATGTCCAGCAACTCATTGGGGATTCTGCGAATTCTCTGAATTCTCAGGTTGTCCCACAGTGCAGCCTGGTCAACCGAGTCAAACACTTTGTGAAAATCAAAATATCACTCCCGGTATTCACGCTTGCATTCAGTGAGTACTTGCAGAGCTAGGAGGAGCTCAGTGGTCGACTTCTTGGGCATGAAGCCAGACTGCTCCGGTCACTGAGCGGTAAGCAACTGGGACTGAATCCTCAGAATAATCCTTGCAAATATCTTTCCTGGCACAGAGAGCAATGTAATGCCCCTGTAGTTGTTGCAATCCAGGCAATTACCCAACATTCAGGGTCTTGTCATGAAAGAACCCAGAATTTGTGCAAATTCCTGTGAAAGTCTGAACTTGAATTCTAGCCAGATTAAGTCTTGGGACAACAAGATGACGCTTTGAGGGGCTACAGCTGAATCCTTAGGGATGTTGCAACAAGCTGGGTACTTCTATCGACCCTACAGTTCTCCAGGAGTCTCTAGTATCTTCCCACAAGAACATGATCGATCTTAGCTGCACCACCACTGCTGGAATACCATGACCAGTGGTGCTGCTCTGGATGCTGAAACCAGAATCCATCAACCTGTGGCCCCCAACCTTTTTGCAAAATCACGAAGCAGTGAATAATTTTCACCACGTTGGCCCGATCCACGAGGACCAGTACAGTCCTCATAATGACCCCGGTCTGTGCCTGTGGTCATATTGAAACCACCCATCACCAGAGATGTGTCACCTCTGGGAAAGTGTTGGCTTAGACAACAGACAGGACACCCATAGAGTGCGTAAGTCTAAGCCTCATAACACGCTCGTTGACATTGTGATATCTGACACCATCAAAAAGAACCAGTCCGCCACAGCAGCTGCCACTTCCTCAGTATGCCAACCATTGGAACAGCCAGACCTAAAGTTGGTGTATCTACCCAGTAAACTTGTCAGCTTTTGACAGTCCATTGTCTATGGCTGACTTCATCGATGGGAGTTACTCCAAGCTTTGCGAGTTTTACGGTGACTCGATCCTGCCACCAGTCCTTCAACACCATCCTGTGTCTGATTTATCTTACTTTAATGTTATAATACTCTTTTACATCAACACATACATAGCCTATGTTTTATAAAGCTTTTTGACCCTGTAGAGATGGGTAGACGCCTGTAAACAAACAGGAACTAGTACAGCAGCTGTAGTCGTGTTAATTCCACTGAAAAGGCCGAACACAAACACACAGCTTCTCATTCCTGCTCTCCAGTATGAAAAACGGCAAACAAAAGTCCTCTCTGTGCATCTTATCTGATGGGTTCTGCTTTCCAGAGTGCCAGTTGGACAGCTGCTCCAGCTTGTCTCCCGCTTTCCCCGTTCTCTCACTCCTCATTTTACCTCTTTTATGTTCAATGATCTCTGCGAGAGCGAGAGAGGTGTGGCAGAGAAGGCAAGACAGAACATCTGTGTTGACCCACCTGCTCCCAGTGTCGTTTTCACGGTGCTGTTTGTTTTTCTTCACTGGTTTCTGCTTTCTCAAATGTCATGTCTTTCTCTTTATCTCTTTTTTTTTTTTTCCTTTCCTTCTTCTTTTTCCTCTTTGTCTTCACGCAGGCACATAAAATGGCGTGGCCATTCCTGGAGCCAGTGGATATCAACGATGCCCCAGATTACTACAGGGTTATCAAGGAACCAATGGGTGAGTGGGGAATTAGTGTTGATGAAAGAAAAAGATGTCAATCCTTATGCTGCATAGCATGCCAAATCGTTCTGAATAGTGTTCACAAGGTTTTGTGATTTTGGCTCTGAAAATGTGCATTTTTAGGCAAAAAATGATATGATTTTGAGCCAATCTTTCAGGATAGAGAAATGAACCCTCACAAAAGAAGAATTTATACCTGTACAAATTTTATACTAAGGACTTTAAAGACCCTTTCACAGTCTTTCCACCCTGAGTTAAATTGATACTATTATGAAATTAAATCTCAAATTTGAATTCTTGTCTGAAGTAGTACTCTGTAATCTAACAACACTCCAGTCTTTGCTCATGTAGACAACAAATATCAAATTGTTATGAGACAAAAACTGCCGTAAAGAAATACATGGGTGTCAATAGGGCACTGGCAGTCGAGCTTCTAAATGAACTCGTATCATGTTTTCCTGAACGGTTAATAGCAGAAAGGTGGTGTCAGTAGATAGCACTATTGCCTCACAGGAAGAAGGTCTGGTGGTTCGATTCCACCAGTGCCCAGTTCCTTTCAGTATGGAGTTTGCATGTTCTTCCCATGTTTGCGTGGGTTTCCTTCGGGTACTCCGGTTTCCTCCCACCACTAAAACATGCACATTAAGGTCATGCTCCTTTCATTGCCCTTGACCAAGGCAGTGGTCTCCGGGCCTGGCGTTTGGAGACCTGAAGTTGGTCCCCATGCTCCAAACTGTGGCTGCCCACCTAATCCTTGGATTGTGTCTAATTATAATTAGGATGGGGATAGGAATTGCAGAGGACAAATTTCATTGTATGTATGTGCATTGACAAATAAAGGCTCTTCTTTTTAAAATTGCATAATGTAGTTATTAAGGCATTCTTACATTTTATGAGTACTTACAGTATATTTTACGAAGGAAATTATTAATTTTCCATCCAGGCTCTGTAATGGTTCCACAACCGCCATAAAAAATGGCACAGCTAACTTCTACAATTGATGCAGTTTTGATATAAACCGGTGTATTTGGGGGAAAAAAACTCTGTCTGTCCTGAAGAACGAGTAACTCCTGCTCAATTGGTAATGTAGAGGGACAGGTATTTGGAATTGGGGCATCTATCAATTCCTCCCTGATTTGACCTGATTTGTCAAAGTTGGGTCGAGCACTCAGAGGCTTGACTGCTAACAATGTTTTAATATTACTAGGGTTGTAAAAAAAAAAAAAAGGAGAAAAAAAGTGAATTTATGCTTTAAATGAGTGCCAAACATACAGGTTTTAACTAAATTTCACACGTACTCTATAAGCAACAATTTCCCAAAACATACATTGTCAGTGATATTGATCCACGTTGAGAAGGTAAAACGGGCTCAGTCTTGCTGTGATCTATATTTCCAGTAGGCAGTGGAAGCAGCAGCCAGTCTGTATATCTTCAACATTAAATCACTGCAGCAGGGAGGAAGCCCTCCAACTCGGATCAAACCGGCCGTGTAAATGGAGACTTGCGTCAATAGGGCCTTTTTGATCTTCCACATAAACAAACTGTTAATGAGCTGCTCCAGGTTTGCTGGTCTCGCTGTGTAAAGGCACTAGGCCCACACTGGACCTGGAAACTCCAGTTCAAACCGCGTTGGTTTCAAAAAATAAAAAGGGCATTTAGCCGGTGTAGCTGCAGCCTTTGGCCCCTTCGGAGAGTTTGGCGACGAAATCTGATGATGGAGAAGAAAGCGATCTTTGATATTGACGAGGTGGTTTATAAGATCCTGTCCAGCTGGGTGGGGCCTACAGAGGTTAACAGTCGGATATGTTTGTTTAAAGCGTAGCCCCGGGCGGGGACGCCGTGCACCGCAAACCACCAACAGCAGCAGATTATGTAAAAGGTAAAACGCATTCTTAACTTTCCCTGATTCCAACTTGATTTAACCAGGTTAGTATCACTCAAAGCTTCTTTAAGGGAAAAAATAATATTCATTGACCTCCTGAAGGGTGCCTGTAATTCGGGTGGAGGCAGTTTTCCTTTCAGGAATGACAAACTGGTCAGATCTCAGTAACTGATCTGGAAAGACAGACTGAGGTTACATTTGGCCGGAATTTTGGATTTTTGTTGTCTCGTGAAGTGATTAAACCAGCAAACATGTTTGAATGTCGTCATTATGGCGTTGCTCATAAAATGCAATACTGTAGCAGATTTTTGGAGCAATTCAAATCAGAGAGTCCAATATTTTGCCACTGCTTCCAATTTCACTATAGTGTTCAATGTATGTGTCTTTAGTGAACGTTTACAATTAAATGTTGTTTTTAAATGTTTTTTTTTTTTCCTACCTGGTAAAGTAGGTAAATTCAGCTGATGACCAAATACATTTTTATATTTCCTGTTTCTTAGACCTTTCCACCATGGAGGACAGGTTGCTGAAGCGCGGGTATGTCAAACTGACAGAGTTTGTAGCGGACATGACCAAAGTGTTCGACAACTGCCGCTACTACAATCCCAGTGACTCGCCCTTCTACCAGTGTGCCGAGGTTCTCGAGAACTTCTTTGTCCAGAAGCTCAAAGGCTTCAAAGCCAGCAGGTAAAGTGGTGTTTGCACACACACACACACACACACAAATATAAGAGAGCTCGTAACTGAAAACTGAGAAGAATTAAAGTTGAAGCGACGGCTGAAAATTTTGACCAGCTCCAACAGAGCTGCTGTGTAGGCAAAATATCGACTTTAATTCAAATTCCACCAGAGCTCATCGACGCTTCATCACACTGTGTTTCACACCTTATTTCTTAATTGGGCAGTCCTGGTCAGAATTATTGGCACCCCTGTTTAAGTTTAAGTACACATTTTAAAAGATGTTGAACTGAACCGTAATAAAATGCCCACAGTTACAGAACAACAAATCAAAATGCTTTCATATAGTTAAAAAAAAAAAACAGACATAAAATGTATATGTGACACAGTTATTGACACATTTGATGAATTTAGAGTAAATCATCACTTTCGCAGCTAGTTTTCTTTAAACACGTCAGGGAATGAACACCTGAACATGTCCAAGTTACTGAATCTGTTTTTAGTGCCGCGGATAAGCTCCCATATGAGAACAATTGTGCATTTTATGATAAAAGCATGAAATTTCTACCACAGTTAGTACATACCAAAAGTTTTATTTTCAGATATGGAGCCAAGTTGGATTTGACCTCTGAGGACCATGAGGGGTCAATGAAGGATTACACAGGGGTCAAAATTTAAAAATCCTCCATTCATATTGAAAAGTACACCATATTATTTGTCTGATCATAAAGATTCTAAAAAGGTATAGTTTGGACTATCTGTGACTGAACGTTATGGAGTTATGGGGTAAGGACAGCAAAAATGGTGACAAAGGTCAGTTTCCGTTTGTACGGGGTCAAAAGTTAAAAGTTGCTCCAATTTTGGAAAAAAGTGATGCAAATTATTGGGTGAACTAATAGGATTAATAAATGGAATAGTTTTGACTGCGTTGAATGCTTGGTCTCCAAAGTAAAGGTCAAACAAGGTCAATGTCCATTGGATACTATGACATATGGCATATGTTACCCCGTAACGTAATAACTAAGCATAACAGATGGTGCAAACTATTCCTTTTTAAAACCATATCCATGTCCAAGTGCAATCCAAAGTGGTGCAGCTAACAATCAGCTAAGTTAGCCAGCTAGCCTGTGTGCCCAAAAGTAACCAAAGCTAATAGCTAACAGAAATGC
>OMMV01206252.1:0-10255 GCA_900302635.1 Chatrabus melanurus | reverse complement strand
TGCAAGTTTTGTATTTTTCATCACCAGTTACACAACGTCATAGTGGAGTGGAGCAGAGAAGAATTTTCTTAAAAAGAAGACTTGAAAGTTCAGCTACAGCTTGCCAGAAGGCACATGGGAGATGCTAGCCTAGATTTGACCTGTTTTATTGTATGAAAATACTTCTCTGCTCCACTCCACTATGAAGCTGTGAGTGCTGATGCAACAGACAAAAGTTGCACTATGCACAATTCCTCCAATCACAGCCACAGAAGCCTATAACTTCATCAGAGTTGTCATGGGTGTCTTGTTGGCTTCCCTCACTGCTCGCCTTCTTGCATGGTAACTCAATTTTTGAGAACTGCCTACTTGACACAGGTTTACTATAGACTACCATAGTGTTTGTATTTCTTAATAATTGATGTGAATGAAGTCCAAGACATTTTCAGTAACTTGGAAATGTTCATGTATTCATCCCCTGACTTGTTTTCAGTTTGAGTTTAAAGAGGATGATTTTATAAATTTTAATATAGAGAAGCCTGAATTAATTTTTGTGTTCTTAATGGCATAAAGAAATTAAAATGTGTAAAAGCCCAAGGGTGTGTATACTTTCTGTCCCCACTGTACATTGAGAATGGGGCACAGGTGACCTTGAATCAAGGACCTTCTGTTTGGGAGACAAGCACACTAACCGCTTGCACCAAAGTGTTGCCTTGGACTTCATTTACATCAATCACAAAGAAATACAAAAACTATGGTACTGTATAATACATTTGTCTGGAGCAGGCAGTTTCCAAAAATTGGGTGACCACTGTGTAAGAAGAAGACTAGTGAGGGAAGCCACCAAAACACCCATGGAATCTCTGAAGGAGTTATAGTCTTCTGTCATTGTGATTGGACAGGCTGAACATAATCCAGGTTTTTCTATTGCATCACTAGATATACAGGTTCATGAAGGAGTGGCACAGAAAAAGATTTTCTTAAAAAGATTTGAAAGCTATCATTTGCCAGAAGTCACATGAGAGATTTGAGCCTACCGTATTTTCCAGACTACAAGTCACAGGTTTGTTTGTTTTTTCTTTGTTTGTTTGGGAAGTCCTGCGACTTATATTCTGAAGTGACTTATATTTGAAAAAATACTGCATTATCATCTATGGGCACAAGATGGCACCGGCTACATGTGTGACAAGCTGCTCCCGTATACTGAATGAGGTACTGTGATTCACACTCCGGAGCAGAAGGTGGCAGGAATGCAACATTAAGTTGGATGCCATCCACCGTACAACAAGAAGAAGATCTGATTGAGAAAGACTTTCTTTGTCTTAGAGAAAGAGTGAATTCAATAACTCATGATCTCAAACTGAAAGACCATGCTCTTGAATAAAAAAAGAGGGAATATAACCTTCATACTACTTGGCACAACACTTGTTTGGACTTTGTAAAACAACAAGAACAACAACAAGCAGGACAGCTAGGCTAAGCTAAGTCTATTATCTTTTTCTATTGTTTCACAAAAGAGTTTTCAAACATTTAATTATATTGAAAAGAGACACTGAACAGACGAAAACGTCTATTCAGTGGCTTGTTGCACATTTACCTCAGCTATGATCGTTTGTTCAGTTGGGACAAGAAGCAGTTTACTCTGATACTTTTGTGCCTGGTACAATAACAATACTTAGCCTGTTAGTTTCAGCTCACTAACATGGTGTTTGTGTTATAAATAAATAATGCACTGATTACATTCATTTTGTTTCTTGTTCCATGAAGCAGTAGCACCACATTTCAAAAATAAATGCGACTTATAGACCAGTTCAACTTATATATGTTTTGTGAGTTTAAAGGGCATCATTTTAGGAATTTTTGTATAATGAAGCCTGATTTTTTTATTTTTTTTATTTGATGTCATAAACAAAATAAAACATGTAAATGCTTTAGGGGTCACAAATGTTTTTACAACACTGTACCTCATTTATTGTTATTCGTTTACAGGTTTCTACATATACGGTCATAATTAATTTTAAAGAATTTCATATTGATCAAGGTGGAGCTGGTGAAGAACTTTTTTTTAATTTTGCACCATGGATGGCAGTGGTGCAGGTGCTCTATTCAGCCTGTCTCATTTGCACTACTACTCTACACGAGGAAGAGGAAATGCTAAGTAGATCAATACTATGAAGGAAGAAAAAAAGACTTGCTCAAACTTTTGCTTTTTTGTGGACTCTTTCCAATAAATGTTCTTAACATTGTAAGACTGCAACCTCCAGAGAATAGGATGAAATCTGGTGTTTTTCTTCCCTTGGTTCCTTAATAAGCCTCTCGGGCCCACCAACCAATATGTGGCAAGAAGAAACATAAAAACATTGATAATTTCTAAGTTATGCATAGAGGGTGAGGAAGACACACTTTCCTCTTTCTTTTTGTGCTCTTTTTGTTATTCCAAGGCGAACACTTTCTCACTGCCATAGTCATGTGCCCTTGTTCTTCAGATGAAGACAGCAGCATAAGTGTTCAGGAATCTGTTTCATTGTTTCAGCCAGAGAGCAGTCGTCTGTAAGCAACTCCAAGCCACAAGCATGTTGGCTTATGCTTGGAATAGACACGGGACAGCATGACAGATGAATGTTTTCAAGCTAAACTAAATGTTCAGCAAATATGACACAAAAACCTTAATTATTTAAAAAAACTGCATGTCTCACAATATATTATAATAAATTAGTCTATAGGAATCAAGGTAAGTGCAGTCATGAAGACAGAGAAGTGATATAATTTAATGCTACAGTAGATAGACATCAAAATACTTTGTAAAAAAAATGAAAAAGTAAAGCAATTAATTGAACAATGTATTCATTTAATCATTGCTTGCTAGGCTTGTTAGTAGGATGAGTCAAAAACTAATGAACAGATTTTAATAAAGCTTAGAGGAAAGACTTGGGGGCTGATTTACTAGGATCCCAGATAATGAGTGTTAAATTGCGTGGGCAATTCAAACTTTTGCACGTTAGAGTGGAGAAAGTTTTGCAGGTGATTTAGTAAGACTAATAGCGCAAATGACAGCGCGTGGTAACGTGGCGTGGACAGCAGTATGTAAAAGAGGATTTTGCATGTGTTAAAGAGCCTAAGCGCAAAATGAAATTCAATCAACCACTTGCAGCTATGCACAAAATAAGACAAATACATTTGAACTGAAAATGTCATTTATTGAACATTCACCAAATCAAAAATGAATGTGGCTTGAGAATGATTTATCACGGGAGGTGCGCAGTGTTTGGCACAAATCCACATTCAGCACCACTCACATTAAACTGTCAGCTTAAGGCGACAATCTTCAAATGCGCATTCCCATGGCAGCACGATCACTCCGATGTTAATATATTCTCTTCACTTTCACATAATCGGAGGGGACTTGATATGGAATAAGAATCATTTGTGTATGTTTTATATGTAGGTGGCTGCTGCTGTCCATTGTATCCAAGGAGCTGTCCACTGTCCACCGTCCTGACCATGGACTGCAGTGACCGCTGTCCATGCTCAGCTGATGTTCAGCTCCTGTGCCTTGACCGCAACAAGGCACAGGAGCTGAACAGACGTGCACAGGATAGACGCGCACAGGACTTTCTACTTATATGTCTCTTACACAGAAAGGCATGATCTATGTCACATTTAATTTTATTTAGCCAGTGGATCTTTCAGTTCGTTAAAAAGAGGCCACTATAAATTAATGTTTAATCGTGGTGCTTTCTGTGTTAAAGAAGATTTGAGTTTAAATAAAGAATTGCATACCCAAACAGCTCATGGAGAATGACTTTGAAGACGCCTGGTCTGGGGGATGAAGAGCAGACCGGCGTCAGAGGAACGAAGTGTCCGGGATGGAGTGTGGGGGAGACGAAAGTCAGATAGGTACAAGGGGGCAAGGCCATGGAGGGATTTGAATGTGAGAAGTAGTTTGTAGGTGATACGGGACTTAACGGGGAGCTAGTGAAGGGAAATGAGGGTGGAGGTGATGTGCTGCCAGGGCTTAGTGCGGGTGAGAACCCTGGCAGCCGAATTTTGGACAAACTGAAGCCTGTTCAGGCTTTTGCTGGAAACTCCGGACAGTACTCCATTGCAATAGTCCAGGCGGGAGGTAATGAAGGCGTGAATGAGGGTTTCTGCGACTGGGTCAGGGAGTAATAGCCGGAGTTGTGAAATGTTCTTGAGGTGGTAAAATGGCAATTTGGTGACGGATTTGATGTGTGACTGGAATGACAGGTTGGAGTCCATGATGACGCCAAGGTTGCGGACCTCAGAGCATGGGAAGATGGATGTACCAGCCACGTCCAGGATGAAATCACCAACCTTCCAGAATAGAGCCTTAGGGGCCACAACCAAGAGCTATATTATTATACGACTGTTAAAACAAACCACTAGACATTAAAATCATTTTGCTGTGATAAATGAGCTTTTCCTCCTTTAATTTCTAATTTATTAATATTTTATTTATTTATTTATATTCTCCATTATAGTGATACATAAACGACAAATGCTGACATCAGCAGGGAATACACAACTATTGGAGATAGCTCAAATCCGTTAGCAGCTTACTGAATCAGCATTCTCTCAGCTACATTTTGGTAGTAGTTGGACATTTCTATCTCTATTAGATACCTTACAACAATGTCTTACATACCGGCACCTGAAATTTTTACATTTTGATCCACTGGATCCAGAAGACATTCTGGATCTGGATAGAACTTTTCCTGCTCATAGCTATTACCATCTTACATAAGTATGACAAGATTCATCCTGATCTGTTGAGATGTCGCAGAGATGTACACATCTGAACATGTTAAATGGGATTTCCAATGTTAAATTTAAATTGCCGCCAAATCTTTAATCCAGGTCAGATCTGGATGAAACTTGGTCTGGTAGTTGTCTGATAGTCTGATCCTGCATATACATACCAAATTTCATTCACATCCAATGAGTTTTGACAGCGATATGATTTTTTTAAAGTTCACCCATTATAAGAGATAGGGATTTTTTGAAATTTAGATCATTTTAGGTGACATCATCAGTGCATAGATTTTTACCAATATTTAACGGGAACATCCTTGGGTGATCACCTACCCATCAAAAAAGATTCATGTTGATCTGTCAAAAACTATAGACAGGAAACTGTTCACAGACAAATAAACAAACCAACCAACAAACCAATGCCGATGAAAACATAACCTCCTTGGCGGAGGTAATTAACATACATAATCTTTGAAAAGCCGACAGAGGACTCAGGCTGTCACCAACACAGAGGCAGCATGGGAGGTCAAGGCCCAACAGTGCATCATGAGCCTCCCACATCAAAACATTTTGGAAGACAAGGAAGCAGATGCAGCAACGTTACATTGAAATTTCCAACTAGGTAAAGCATTTTGACCACTGTCAGAGGTATACCAGCATCTTCTGAATGCCTTTCAAGTTAAGTCCATTAATTTCTTTGACAGTGACTGTGTAGATTACCCTAAATTAGCAATTAGGCTAATTTTCATCTGTAGTCCCCAGACAGGCAACAATACAAGCATTACAATACAAACACTGTGATAACATTAAAAATAAATATCCGTGCAGTGCAGACAATGAGCTGACAGTGCCTGCACTGAAAACAGAAAAAGGATGACAACACCGTCACTGTGACCTAAATATGACATATAGTAAACAAAGAAAATGATTACATTAAACAAAAAATGAATCATGTAGACAACTGTTCACAACACACAAGCAACAAGGCAACAACGAACAAGAAAAAAAAGCACAAAGACAAGCTGTTTTTCCAACAGGATATCATATTGTCCTAATGTGTTAAATTTTGATCAATGAAAAGTCAACCTCTTACTGCTGTAAATCAAGGTGACGTGTATAGTTTCTTATGCTGTTATAATGCAGAGAGGCTGTATCACAAACAGCACAGTGAGGAAAACTACTTTTTCTTGGTCTTTGGGGTAGTTGTTACTGTAATAAACATTGAGAAGGGAGGAGGGGGACATTCCGTGTATAACATCTTAAAAGCTAAGCACAATCTACTGTACCACTGTGCTTTTTCAATGATACCATCGTTGTTGTCCGTATACATTTTGTTATGATCGGGCTCTGCCTGTTATTGACTAAGTATCCACACTTTGCCTTTTTTCTGTTTTTTGTGGGTTTGTGTTTTTTTTTGTTTTTGTTTTTTGCAGCCATGTAGTTTCTCTCCCAAACTGTCTCATTTTTAGTTCGGCCGAATGGTTTCGCTTTCACACATGGCCCTTTTCTGTTTTGTTTTCCCGTAGATCAGCCAAGTAGTTTCTGTTCCGCTTTCCACCATATTTTTTGATCATTCAGCAGAGAGCACGCACTTACGGCATCTCTCTGCTGACGTCTCTCCTTCCTTCGCTGCACTCACCTTTTTCCGTTGTCCCTTTATTGGCAGGTCGCACTCCATTTGGCACTTGATTTGTTATTTTGTTTTCTCTGGGCTCTTGGGAGTTATGTTTTGCATTTCTTCCAGTTGGTGTTGCATTCACGTTCCCCAGTTATTTTCAGTGTCCGTTTCTGTTAAATCAGTACACCTGGGGTTAGGTAATCACTCACCTCTTGTTGCTAATTATCATGTGGCGGCGTTTAAAAGGAGAGAGCTTGCTCTCACTTGTCGCCAGATGGTAAGTCAGTTAAACTGTTGTTATTCTCATGTTTACGTGCTTCTCTTGTTTCCCTGTTTTGACCTTTTGTTTTTGACCTTTCGTCCATTGACAACTGTTTTTTGCGTGCTGATTTTTGTACTTTCACCTGAGTTTTTTTGTGATCTATTGTGTACAGATTTTGGACCGGATTTTGAATCAAAGCTCGCCTTTCGGACTGGACATTTCAGCTACCAACCCTGCGTACTGACCACACCAGTTTTTGACCTTGCCTTTGTCTGTTCCTAGTTGGAACAAATACCTTTTTATTTACAAACCAGAGAGTGTTCTTTCTGCAAAGGGGTTATCTGTCTCGCTGAACTGTGACACATTTATCAGAGGTTTTCTAAGGTACTAGGCAATATTACTCATGGACATGAAGACACTAGCTATGGCCGATAGGAAGGGTAAGTGTAGCATCACTGAGGAAGTAGTCACTTTTTTAGGACAGAATTTCCTGCTAAATAACACAATTTCCTTTTGGAAGTTGGACCTTTGACCCCAATGAGCTTGACCTTTGCCCAAATGATTGACTTTTGACTGACCTTGCCAGGGCAATTCCAGAATCCACCTACATATATGAGCCAGGTTTGGTCCAAATAAAGCTGAAACTCAAATTCCTTGACCTTGGGCACTATGTCCTTGACCTTTGCCAAAATGAATTCCAGGGGGTTAGCCTTCTTCCACATACCAAGTTTGGTAGAACTCTGCCAAAGAATCTGGGAGGATTATGCCAACAAACACATTAACATTGCTTTGACATTGACCCCATTGATTGACCTTACCTGGGCAAATTTGGAATCCACCTACATATGTATGCCATGTTTGGAGCACTCGGAATGAAAACTCAAAATTCTGACCTTTGAGCACAATGACCTCGACCCCAGTGATTGACCTTTGGCAAATTTGACCTTGTGGGAAATTCTGGAACCTACCTTTGGTGCATATCAGAGTGAAAAACCAGCATTGACCTTCATCCACATACCAAGTTTGGCAGAAATCGGCCAAAGGGCAAACCTACAAACAGGCATTGCTCAAGCCACAGTATGATTTTCCGATTCTCTATATAATTACAAATTTAATATCATGTCTATAGTGTAGTTACTTTCGTTCTTCTGAAAGGTCTGTGTCAGTACTATATCAGCACCTACCGTAAATGTACAGCCAAAACCCTTTTAAATTGCCATAGCTTTATACTTATTTCCTTTTCAACGTAGGGGGTAAATTGTTACAGCTACTGAATCTGCAACTCACCCCATGAAATGAATTTTTAATGACTTTTATATTGCATGTTTCTAACGCTGGCCTCACAGTTTTGTCACAAAATGTACAGTGGAAGGAATGAACGCCAAATAACCCGTGGCCCCTGCTGAGGATCTCTAAGCAGAACCTGGAACTGCTCTTGTAACTGATGATTGTGAATTAGGTCCTCATCGTGGCAATTTAAGAGCTCAACTTATCATATCAAATTCACACAATAACTGCAGGGAAGCAGACAGCATATGAATAACAGTAGCAGGTTTTTAAATGCAGTCTCTCCTGTGGTGAGAAAACAACAACTGTGCATTCGATGGTTTCTGTGAAGATGTGAGAATGATTAATTTTTCTCAAGGAAGCAAACTTTTCATCAAGGCTTACCTTCCTATTTTTATTTCAACATAGCTTAAAGCTCAATTGCAAGATGCCATCTGAGGTACTGTTACTTCTGGTTTATTTTCCCCATATATTTCTTTAAAAACACAAAGCAAAAAGGCTTTCTGCACCACATTTCCATTTTAAATTTAATGGTGACCATGGAAAACTAATTAGCTTTTGTCATATGGAAAACATGGATTTTTTTTGGTTTGTTTTGTATCAACACATGGAAAAACCAGCCCACAGAACTATGAAAAAATTGAAAAGTCAAGAAAAAACACAAGTTATTTCTACTTCTAATCCCTGTACATATACAGTCCTGCTCAGGATTATTGGCACCCATGCATTTTTAGAATAAAACTTAAAATATGGCCAGAAATAAATGCAAATGAACCAATGTTGTGTAATAGCAATAGTTAATAAAATCATCACTTTCACAACTAGTTTTCTTTGGACAAGTCAAGTCACAGGATGGATACATGAGCATTTCCATGTCGCCGAATATGCCTTGGACTTTATTTACATCAAACATGAACAAATACAAAGAGTGTAGCACTTCACGGCAAATCTGTCTTGAGTAGGCAGTTTTTAAAAAAGTGACACTGCAAGGAGACTAGTGAGGGAAGCCACCAAGACACCCATGATAACTCAGAAGGAATTATAGGCTTCCGTGGGTGTGATTGGAGAAACTGGGCATAGTGCAACTTTTGTCTGGTGTATCACCAGTTACACAGCTTCATGATGGAGTGGAACAGAGAAAGATTTTCTGAAAAAGAAATTTCAGCAACATTTTGCCAAGTGGCTCTGTGGGATAGGAGTTGGACTACCAACATGTTGATCAGGGTTTGATTCTAGGTGTGTACTTGGACATCTGCATTGTCCCAGTCCACCCAGTTGTCAATGTCTACTGTCTTGGCTGGGGAACTAACCTACAATGGACAGGGGTCCCATCCTGGGGGAATCATAGAGTTTCATTTGCTTCATGTTATGGTATCTTGAGATAAGCACCAGGCCGATGGGTCTCAGTGCCTATATCAGGCTTACTACTTCAAACAAAGTCCTGCCCTGGGTCTTATTCACATTATGATGAACTCAGATGAAATGATAAAGCTCCTGATGTACCATAGCACTGGAAAATTCATAATCAGTGGGCAGTGTTTGCTGACAAGTTGAAGTCGCTTCAGTCCTCCAGCAAGTTTTTGTTTTATAACCTCTTTTCCACTCACACCAGCATAGCTGACCCTGTGAGGCTGCTGATGCCAGCTGTTGCTCCAGGAAACGTAGAAATGTGTGAAACGTTCTGAACACTATGAGATTTACATGCATTGTAGAATAGCAAATGTGGGCTTGATCGAACTTAGGTTCTCCAGTGATACAAACTGCATGTTTGTGTCAGTATGCCAACTGCTGGGCTCTGTGGCTTTCTACCCTTTCCATTCTCGAAATAGTCGTGCCATCTAGTGGTTGTTCAGTGTAATTACAATTAAAATAACAAATGATCAACTCTGCTCTTTGTTCATTCTGTCAATACTATAGATATCCTGGTTGTCACAATGGTGTTAAATGTACTCTCTCTTCCTTTGCTCAAATGACTTTAACCTGTTCATCCCTAGGCCTCTTTTTAGACTCCTGCTCGAAAATGACATGCCCAAAATTAATTGAGTATATCCCAGAAACTACAAGGTTTATTTGAATTATCTTGGTATCATAATAAAGGTACCACTTGTGAGAGTACTGCAGAGGTGAAAGAATCAGTATTTATGTTTCTGGGTCAGAGTAAATGAAGATGGCACACAACAGAAAATGAAATTTTCATTTCCGCCTAAAAAAAAGTACACTTTTAGAGTGAATTGCCCTTTGGAATGATGCAGCTGCAACCCAAAACCTCTTGCAAACCATAAAACAACATCTGACCATTACCTGCATACCAAAACTGATGCCAAAAACTGAAGCAG
>OMMV01206249.1:0-10890 GCA_900302635.1 Chatrabus melanurus | reverse complement strand
GCGTTGCGATCCTCCCAAACAAACCGTCTGGCATTGCCCTCCCCTCACACAAGGCGCTCTCGGTCCAAACTTTTCTCCGTTGTGGTCCCGAAATGGTGGAACAAGCTACCAGTTGCTGCGAGAGTGGAGACATCCCTCTCTGCCTTTAAGAAGCTCGTGAAGACTCTCCTTTTCCGAGAGTACTTCCCTTCATAACAATCTAACCTCCACTCACCCACACTGTCCTGTAACCTGGTTATACTAACACGCTACACCTCGCTTACTCTGTTTTCCTGCATTTCTGTAAGCTTGTTTATGTCCTCTTCTGTTAGTCGCTTTGGATAAAAGCGTCTGCCAAGTGCAATGTAATGTAATGTAATGTAATGTTTCATTCTTGCAAAATCACTCAGTTTTTGAGAACTGCCTAGTGCAGATCTGGACGAGGCAGATTGATGGTTACTTTCAAGAGGTGGGGGGGGGTCCTGCCTGGATGGTTACCATCCAGAATCCAAGGCGGTTCCATAGTGTGGTGGATGCGGCGGTGAGTTGCACCAGCGCATGCTCCCAAACCTGACCTGACCTGTCCTACTCCAGACAGATTTCCCATGCAGTACCATACTGTTTGTATTTCTTCATGATTGATATAAATAAAGTCTTGCCTTGGAATCGTTCAAGTATCCATCTCCTGACTTGTCTAAAGAAAACTGGATGCATGAGCGATGATGAGTTTGTCCACTTTCTTATGGCCTCTGAAAAAAGGAGAGGCTGTGCGTAAAAACGGCTACAATTCCTAAATGGTTAATGCAATGTTTTTGTGAAACCTCTTGCATTAAAGCTGAGAGTCCACACTACAAGCTCATGCTGATTGATTAATTTCAGCTCCGTTGTGGTGGCATACAGACTGTCCAAATACTTGTGGACCCTCCTATATTATGGAACGTCAAGCTTCACTGTTAGTAACTTATACTGTATGCAATAAAACAACAGCATATCATTTGTATCTGAATCAACAGCGTTCATGCTCTGTTTGGTTTAGTCGTGATATAGTCAGTTATTAGCTATAAGACAAACATTCCAAAGCTTATCAGTGTTTGCGTCGGTGATGTCAGTGAAGCTACGGCACATATTCCAACTGGCAGACAGGAACAAACCAGCAGGCTGTCTCAAGATTTAGGTTTGCGCTACAACAGACTTAATACTTCAGCTAAACATTCCACAAATCTGTGTCAGGTGAAAAAGAGCTGGAATATGCATTACATTTTTAAAAGTTAAGCATTGGGTCGTTGCGTCTTTGTAGAACATTTTCAAATTTGTGAGTTGTCACAAAATTTCACATTGAAAATGACGTCATAGTTAAATTACTTTAACTAATTTGGAACAAGTATATTTTCTACTTCATGCCTTTAATTTAAAATACAATTGGAACACGGTGGTTCAGCGGCTGTTTGTAGAGCAGCGAACTGCTGAGTTTGAGGAGAATCGCTCAAATGATGATACAAGCATGAGATTTGGCAAGAAGATCCATATTGTGGTACTCTTCAAAATTAGCTGATGAGCCAAGCAAAAATCCAAGATGGCTGCCATTGTTTCAATATGGCTGCCTATAGCCATGGCGAAAATCTAAACTTGACATATCTCATGAATGAAACAACATATTTGAATGATTACAGTTTCTATTTATGGTTTTTAGTATTCTGAAACAGATGTTACCCATTAAAATCTTCTGAGGTATGTATGTAACTAGTCAGTGATTGAACAGTGAAACTGTCCAAATGGTATTAGCTGAAATGTATATCACAAGTTTCCGTCCACTAAATTTACTGTATTTTATATTATAACAATGAATGAAGAATAAATCTTGTCATGTTAAAATGAAAATGGATCCTTTGTCATTTTTGTCCAGTTTTAATGCCAACTATTAATATAGTTTATTTACTGTACATAAAATGTTTTTTGTACCTGTCCTGTTAGAGAAAATTAAATGTTAATTTATGCTGAAAAAGTGCTATGCCATATGAAGATTTACACATAATAATCATTTTAGAGACACATAAAGGGTTCTTGAGCAATAATTAATTGCAAAATCAGGTTTAGGATTTCAAAAAAATTATTAACGGACCAAATATTCACTCAAATCCATCAATAATGTTCAGAGATGGGGAGAAAATGGAATTTTGGCTAGAAATTTGGCAGCCGTCTTGAAAAATAAAATGGTGGCCATGTTAGATTTTCACTTGGCTCATCATTAAAATTTGAAGAGTACCTCAACGTGAACATTTATGCCAAGTTTAATGCTTGTATCATCATTTGAACAATTTTTCCATTGTTTCATGCATTATGTATCTCAGACAACTTTTGTATTGGAGCGCTCAAATTTTGTCCCAAAATACCAATATTTGTCTACTATTAAATCTGATGTTATTTCAAACTGTATTATAAAATCACACTTTCATAACTTAATGTCAAATATCAAGTCCAGTGTTACAATCTAGGCCCTGCGATAGACTGGCGGCCTGTCCAGAGTGTACCCCGCCTCTCGCCCAATGACCACTGGGATAGGCTCCTTCCCCCCAGAGACAAATAGAAAATGAATGAATGAATCTCCACACATATTGGAGTACGTTACAACAACAACAACAGAAAAATAGCAAAAATTAAGTGCAAATCCTAAGCACCAGAATAACTTTAATTAATTTAAACTAGGCTGCAACTACCGATCATTTTAAGAATCATAATTCTGCTAGTTATGTTTATATTAGAATAAGATGGTCGTGCTCAATGAAAAAGTGATTTATCAAATGCCATTAGATTTATTTAGGCTCTTCTTGTAATGTTTTTTGATTCGGTTCGTATATTCTGTTTGCTTTATATTCAGTTAGTGTTTCATTCAGCTATATATTGTGTTTTACGCAAGCAGCAACCTCCAGTGCTGCATAATGAAGCCAAGGCGGAAGTGCCCAATCTTGTAGTTCCTTGAATGGCCACTTGAGGCTGGCTCCAAGTAGAAGCCCATGTTCACATCCAGAACTTTTCAGCGGAAACAAACAAGTTCATTTTTATATAACTCATCAATTTGAGCTATTTATGCCATAAAATTATGAATAATTAGGGGCGTAATCACTTTGAGTGACAGCTAGCGTGTGTCAAGTGCAGACAGCCACTGGTAATGGCCTCCGCTAGCAATGGCTGCTAGCCGCCGTGGACTCGACCGTGTTTGTCCTTTCTGAGATTTTCATTACAAATATCTGAGATAATGTGGCTTGCTGTGTGGTTAATTGTACTAGTGGACCATCTAAGATGTTGGTGATCCAGTATTTCCGTGAAGTGAAATTTCAGTATTATTTAATTTTTATGTTAGCATTTTTAGCACCAATTAGCAGGTACTGATCTCT
This sequence comes from Chatrabus melanurus, assembly GCA_900302635.1. NCBI lineage: Eukaryota > Metazoa > Chordata > Actinopteri > Batrachoidiformes > Batrachoididae > Chatrabus > Chatrabus melanurus. Next base: position 7,519 of record OMMV01206249.1, on the reverse strand, counting down.
TGGTGACATTAGCTCCGCTGATGGTGCTACAGTTACTGAGGCAATATGCCGGTCATAAACTTTAATACCCGCACCCAAGCCACCCGTTAGGAAAACTACCGTCCAATCTGCAAAAATATGCATCAATCAAACACCCGAACAAAGGTTAGCCTGTTAGCCGTAGCTTATTTGTTTATTTGTTAACGCTGAGGTGAGGGGTGTGTTGGGACTTCATTCGTCCAGTCCAGGTCATGCCGGTCTTGCTCATGCTCCAAAACTTTACCCATTTATTCAGATAGCTTCATATTAGGTTAACAAGATATTTGGTTAGTTTTAAATTATTAGTCAGTTTTGTATTCACTTAGTATCATATTCTGTTTATTGACTTAAAATACATATTGTTTGATGAAATGGAATATGTGCAGTTGGGGAAAATTGAGTTGGAAAGTTTTCAGCCAAGGTGTATGTAAACTTATGTCCAGTCATGGTCACACGGGTCTCGCTAACTCCTGATCGGTGGCACAAGTTCTGTTACAAGTTCCCCCGAAGCTATGACTGCCCCAGTCTCTGCTCCCAAGCAAAAATGTATTATGAAGTGAAGGAGTTGCTTAAATGCTCTTCACCGTGCCGCGTGCTCCCAGTTGATGCTGCCACACTGATTGAACTGATGATCTAAGATGAGGCTCTTTGAGAAGCAGATGATCTGTAAGCTTGCTGCAGGCCATTCTCTCATTAGCGCACGCAGACGTGTGTGAGGACAATTATGTTGGTTGCAACACGTAGACTTGCTGACATTATGTCAAGCTGCCCAAACCTGCCCCAGTGCATGCATGAATTACGGCCTTGTCAAAAGCAGCCGAGTCTCTGTGCGCAAACGGTGCGCTGAGCATCAGCACTGATGATCCTCGCCTTCAGTCGGAGTAAAACCTGCGTGACGCGTTGAAATGCTGCTGAGACGACTTTCTCCAACTTGACTTCACACAGCCTGCTGGCAGAACGCCTGCCCTGACTCATATACACAATCGTTTAAAAGTACTTTAACCTCGAGATAACCCAATCACAACTGCTACCGAGCAGAATTACATTTGTAGCGGCGCTGAACGACTCAAACTGCAGGCGGATCTGTCAAAAGGTATTTCGTATAAACAGTCTGTCAAAAAGAAAGAAAGAAAGAAAGAGGAACTGCATTGACAAACTGTCACAAGGTGAAGCTATCCAACAGAAACATGAAAGGCATACTCTACGGGGGTACGGGGTTGTAGTACTGCAAAGATGCAACTAACAATGATTTTATATATCAGTTAATAGTTTAGGTTTTTAGGGTTCCGGTGCTTCCTGTCCTACCGTATGGTTGTGGGACTTGGACAGTGACCGCGAAGGTGGCGACTGGATGTCTTTGGTATTAGGTCTCTTTGAGGATCCTTGGGTACTGCTGGAACAACTTTGTGTCCAGCAATCATTTACTTAAGCCGGTATCTCACTGGGCTTGCGGCCGATTGCCGAATTAGACGAATGGCCATTCGTCTAATTCGGCTCTTAGTCTTAATGTAGTCTGAAATTATTCTCTAAGCAGTCGGAAACAGGATCCCCATTCGCTAATTAGTTGCTCGCCTCAATTTCTTTCGCCTGCGGATTTTTAAAATGTTCAAAACACTGGTGGCGAATGAACGACTGCTTATTTTCGCTAACTTGTCTCTAATTTGTCTTTTTACTCGCCAAGGAGTCTTCAATAGACCGCTACCAAGTCGCCCCCTGGTCTGTTTCAGTCGCCCGGTTCGCTTCATTTGCTACAAGGTCAGATCATGTTTGAAATGCGGTCACCAGTCGTTAGCCACTAATTAACGACGTGAGGACGACAGACATACGGCCGCTTAGCAAATATTTGTCAAATATTCTTCAACAAGATGCCCAGCAGTCGTCTAATTCATTAAACAGTCGGCAAAAAGTGGCAAATATGTCGTCCCAATGTCGCCAGAAATTTGGCCAAATTTGTCTAGCAATCGTCTAACAATTCAGTCGTCAAACAGTCGTCTCTCGATGAGATACCAGCCTTAGGGAGACTCAGATGAGGAGTATGAGCTGCATTGTGAGGGAACGTCAGCTATGACATTTTAGCCATGTGGCCCGTGTCTCTGTGTATGATCCATCACGCAGGTGCCTCAGTGTTGAGGACGCCAGCGGCTGGAGAAGGCCAAAGGGACGCCCATGTTTCATCTTGCTGCGGTACAAACATGGCTACTTTTGAGAGTTGGGGATGGACTGGTTATCTGCCTGGGTACGTGCCATCCAGGACCCAAGACAGTTCCGTGGTGTGGTGGATGCAGCGACGCGTGGCACCAACAATAAATGACAATAATAACTAATACTCTGTTCAGTAAAGTGGGAGGTCCTTAATTAGTTGGTGAAACGCGATCATGCTCAAATACACTGATGAGATACACTCATGTAGAACGTCCAGTTCAAACCTGAGCATGATAACTTCTCACCAACTCCCTTTATCGATTGATGTGGTGCATCAAATTTAACCACCATCTAATGAGTTCATCGTCGTTATCTGGTCTTTTAATTTGGTAAGTTACAAGATGATAGCATTTATTCTTTTGTGAGTTATTGCTGACACAAAGCTGGCTGTCATGGACTAAATCAATCACTCGCCAACCCTCCCACTCCTCTACTAAATTGTACAATCCCTAATCTTCTTTAACAAGGGGGCAAATTACAGGTTCCACAAATGATCAAAATAAGTTCTTCAGAATGTTTTAAATCCTGTTGCATAATCAAACTGGATAACAAGGGATTTCAAAATCAACAAGAGCTGTGCACTTTTTGACATTTTTAATTTTTCATCAGTCCAAAACAACATGTAACGGAGGTGACGATTTCAGCTGTTCAGCCTCCTGAACTGCCACAATTCATTGGATTGAAAATTATGTTGTATTTATGAGTGATCTACAAGCCAGATCTAATCCATATTATATTTATTAAATTATCTCATAAATAATTTGTCAGAGGGAGTATCAGAGGTAGTAAAGCTACTTACTGATTTTTGGTTGTTTTTCTTCAGAAAGTTAAAAGATTTTGACATTAATCCCGTCCACCATGTTTCTCTCCACCAGATGTAACAAGACATCTGATTGGCTCACTCAGTAACTCAGCTGGCTACCAATAGAGGGCAGCAAAACCCAAATGTAACGGAGTTGACAAAAATTCCAGGACTAACATTTTGAGCTCACTTATGAAAAATGTAACAACTTTTGGATCCTGGAACTTTTATAGATAATAATTTAAACACGACTCAAAACAAAAACGACAACAATAAGGAACATTACCAATTACTCTGTCAGAACACAATAATTATCATCAACATACCTTTAATTGGGACATCTAAGTTTGTGTGTTCCTCTCAAATCAATTTGAACATTTTGAAATCATACATTAGTTGTACCTCTTTTGGTGCTTATCATTTTATCATGCGATCAAACTTGACAAAATAAAATCACTGGTACATAAATGTTTCAAGTGAGATTAAAATTAAATGCAGGTGAAATACATGGACCCTAATTTGCCCCTTAGATGGAAAATTACCCAGGACTGTTACCAACACAGGAAGAAGAAAAAAAAACGCAAAATTCCAAAATTGTTCAGCCTCGGTGGAGGTATGCACCCAAAAAGTGCCTTTCTAGTTAATTTAAATGTTTTTAAACTTACAGATGAAAACATGTAATGAAATACTTTTATTTTTCTTATATTTTTCCTGACATTTCACATGCACAAACAAAAACGCACCCACCTATGCACTTGATTTCAAAGCCCCGTGGTGCTTTGAGGGTCCGCCTGGTCCATCCGTTCCTCAGGACCTCCAGGCGGTCCTCCTTCCCCTGGACCAGCAGGACCTGCTCGTCGATCCAGCCGAGGAAGAAGACCTCCGCCAGGGCCCGCGTCAGCGCCCCATTCCAGAAGTGCTGCATGTTTGCGTCCTTAAAATCGGCGAACACCTCGTAGCCGCTGCGGCGCCGCAACTTCTCGCCGGCTGGTGGCGACGATGATGATGAAGGCGAATCATCTTCATCGCTGCGAAGCGGCGACAGCGCGAGCGCCAAAGAGTGCGGCGCGATCTGCAGGAACTTGTCCATTCCTGCCTCGCAAAGCTACTCTTTCATTATTAAATGACACGGGTAGTACTTAACTGATCATCTAAACTGATTATTGAGGACTGTGTAAGAAAAACGTCCAACACGGTGTTTTGTTCCACGTGAAAGAAAGAAATCGAGCAAACTGACGCTCTCTGCCGCCACAGTGTAAAGGACTCGTGCTGCGTTCAGGATCCTCCGAAAAACACAAGCCCAGGGCTGCATCAATCCTGTTGTCGGTCCTGGGCATCATTCAAAATTGACTGCCACGCGACCAAACCTAGACACGCACAGTCAAGCACCCAAGCCTGGGGACTAAGGATCGAGAATCACTGTTATATTGAAACCCAGTTTCTGATTGTTCAGAAACAAAATTAGTTCATTAGATGATGCCTAATGTGATTTTTGTGGTTACCAACCTCTCCATGGCCATGTCCAGAAGTTCAGTCGAAAACAATTGGACTTCTTTATAGTCCATGGGCCAGGCAGGTTTTCGGTACCATCTAAGGTGAATAAACAACACTTACAATCCAGCCTCAGCATACCATGGCCTACACAAAAATGTATGATAGCCATCCCAGGGTGGTAGCTATAGCCAGGTAGGGGGTCAATGATGGATTACACAGGGGGTCAAAATTTAAAAATGCTCCAATCATATTGAAGAGTATTCTGCATTATTTATTATAGTTTGGATTATCTAAGACCGAAAGTTATGGAGTTATGGGGTAAAAACAACAAAAATGGTGACAAAGGCCAATTTCCGTTTGAACAGGGGTCAAATGTTAAAGTTGCTCCAATTTTTACAAAAAGTGATGCAAATTATCGGTTGAGCTAATAGGATTTGAAAAAGGAATCATTTGCACCATGTATTATACTTAGTTACCACGTTACGGGGTAACATATGTCATAGAACCTAATGGACCTTGTTTGCCCGTTATTTTGGAGACACAACATTCAACACAGTCAAAACTATTCCGTTTTTTAAAATCCTATTAGCTCAACCAATAATTTGCATCACATTTTACCAACATTGGAGCAACTTTATTTTTTGACCCCCATACAAATTGAAACTGGCCTTTGTCACCAATTTTGCAGTTTTTGCCCCATAACTCCATAACTGTCAGTCATAGTTAAAACAAACTACACCTTTTTTTAATTCTTATGATCAGACAAATAATGTGGTATACTTTTTACCATGTTTGGAGCATTTTTATATTTTGACCCCTTCATTGACCCCTATCTGGCTCCAGCTGCCACTCTGGGATGGCTACCATACATTTTTGTGTAGGCCATCGTATACTGAGGCTGGATTATAAGTGTTGTTTATTCGCCTTCGGTGGTACCAATTAGGTCAAAATTGGCTGTGGGCTCATGGGCTATTCGTCTTCAAGGGTGCTTTTGATTATACTTCTACATATTTGGATGAAATAGAATCTTCATCAACAGTTTCCATGACCATGTGTGAACTCTGACGAAATGCTTGGCTGTTATATCTTCTAGTTAGTTACTAACTAGTCAGAAGCAGGTGAAAGTTCAACAATGTAACAAAATGTTTGTGTGAAATTTGATCTAATGTCAAAACCAGATATTTAACATGTTATTTTGTTGCGTCAGCATTGCTTGCTAGATGTTATGTACATGTATTTGGCATGAGTAAACCTCTGAAGTTACCCACTGAATTAAAGTTTTCTACTGACAAATTTGTATTCATTGAAAATACATTAGCTCTATGAATATTTGCATTTATGAAACAAAACAAAAAAAATTTATAGCAATGATAATCAATGCATGTTATGGTTCCCATTAATTGCCTGGAAATGAAGCAATATACAATCCACCCACCCAATTGTCTTTTATTAGACAAGCAACGGTGGCCACCAGACCTAGGCTTTGGAAATGAAAGAAACTGACAAACAAGCTCATTTAAAGCTACATATAACTTCAAAGCCACACATACATTATGTTGAAAGAGACAAAGAAGTGTCTGCTTCAGCTACATTTACACAAAATCCTTTCCGCAGGATTCTGTGGATTTATGATCGTATTATTTAGGTTTTAGAATTTGAAGAGTTCATTTGAAAAACCCTCGAAGTCCATTTTTGTTAAATGGAGGAAAATGCGATTTTAAAATGGGAATTTAAAGGGAAAAACGCATTAGAGAATCCACAGATTTCCATAAATAAAATGAAAACCGTATGTTCAAATTCTTTAATATTTTGCACACTGATAGTTACCTAAGCAGCCAAGTGCATGTTGGCCTCAACTAAAAATGTGTGGTTTTGGTCCGAGAGGGTTTTGCAAATGAACTCTTCGTATAACTGCTGTGAAAATATAAGAAAATAATCGTTTACTTCTTAGATTTTTTTTTTTTTAATTTCTATGTGGAAACACTCGACCTCGCCTCTTTTTAATTTGGATTATTCAAATTTTCAGCATTTATTGTTTTTGAGTTATTGTATTAACAACCCGGAGGGGATGGACTGATTTATTTCTTTACATGTTTACCCTCTGCCTTTTGCAGGGTACATGTCTAGGCTTTTTGAAAGCCTAGGAATAGTTCTTAACCTTTTCTTTTTTTCAAATGTCTAATTGATGCTTTTATATGATGGAGCCTTTTTCTTGTTTGTAACTTTTTTTTTTACACATACACATGCGTGTATGTGACTAATTGTTTGAGTTACACGCCATATGCTGATTTATATGTTTAGAACAGGTTTTTTTCCCTTATTGTGTTACTAAACTGGTGTGGATGTTGCATTGTGTGCCTGTGATGGAGACCTGCTCTACAGTGGTGGTTCTCAAACATTTGTGCCCCTGTTTAGAAGTCCAAAAACAGCCCCCCCCCCCAGCCAAGAAAACTAAAGACCACTAGAAATATGAAGAAATACTGAGCTTATTTCATTATCAAACTCAAATGTACTGGAATCAGACCAGGATTTTTTGTTTATATCTTATGTTATACTGACACCTAGTGGAAGTCGCTGTATTGAGACTGACGGCCGCCTCCTTTTTTTCCCCCCACACTCCACCTCAGATGGTGGCACCAAAATACATGGACTGAGTGTGGATTTATACCCCAACCATGATTTTAAAAAGTCCATTTATATATGAATTTCATGTATATGAAATTTCCTATGTATGAAATATGATATGAAATAATATGGAATATGAAATGAAATAATCATGGTAGGGGTAGGAGAGATTCAGGGAGGAGTTGGCTCCCCAGAAAAGGTGTTTTGAAAAGGAGCTGGAGGTCAACAGTGAAACTTTCCGATCGAAGGAGGACCGTTTTCTCAAAGACATGGCAGCCAAGGAGGAGCGCTTTAAGGAGGAGCTTGAAGGCCAGAAGGAGGACTTCAAGAAAGATCTGGAAATGCTGAAAAAGCATTTTGAAGAAAAAACAGAGGATA
>OMMV01206247.1:0-16209 GCA_900302635.1 Chatrabus melanurus | reverse complement strand
ATTTGAGCTACTGTTGCCTTTCTATCATCTCGAACCAGTCTGCCCATTCTCCTCTGACCTCTGACATCAACAAGGCATTTTCGTCCACACAGCTGCCGCTCACTGAATATCTTCTCTTTTTCGGACCGTTCTCTGTAAACCCTAGAGATGGTTGTGCGTGAAAATCCCAGTAGATCAGCAGTTTCTGAAATACTCAGACCAGCCCGTCTGGCACCAACAACCATGCCACGTTCAAAGTCACTTAAATCCCCTTTCTTCCCCATTCTGATGCTCGGTTTGATCTTCAGCAAGTCGTCTTCACCACGTCTAGATGTCTAAATGCATTGAGTTGCTGCCATGTGATTGGCTGATTAACTATTTGTGTTAACAAGAAATTGAACAGGTGTACCTAATAAAGTGGCCGGTGAGTGTAAATTCAAACAGTGTTAATGTAGTGTCTATAAATTTGAAAATCTGAACTCTGGCAGAGTCTTTGATTTGTGTTAACTATGAAAGTGTGGAGCTCTATAGACTGAAAAAGTGTTAACATCAACTCTGTCGGAGTTAATTTAATACTGCACTCCAGCCAAAATCTTGCATCTTATTGTTTTTTTTTTGTTACAGTTTGAATGACTACACCACCCTCAAAACACACATGCACTTGTTCAAACAACCACCGTCATCTTTCCACCCCCTTCAGCCACCCACATATGCCACACGTTCCTGTTCAACCCCTCCCTCCACCTTCCCCCCATCCTCCGCTCCTGCCAGGCCGCCACCTGCTCCCTGCAGCATGCTGCACAGCTGCTCTGCTACAATAACAAATTACGGTCCACCGTGCACACGCAGGAGTCATTACCTGCTGCTCCTGCTAGGGAGGAGCAGAGGAGCCATCAGCTACTGAGGAGCACAGGTTTCCCCTCGTGGCGAGCAAAGGGAACGAGGGCCAGTAATTGTTCTGATGTGGATCAGAGGATGAGGAGCTGCAGAGGTGTGTTGTCAAGGCAAGACCAGGTCACACTGTGCTACTTTCACAAAATAAAAAAGGAAAGAGGAGCTGATGTTTCCTGGGATTATTATGCCAGACATTTTATTTATTTTACCCTGATCCATCTGTGGGTGATTAGCCTCAAGAATAGCGAGGTGCCATCCACAAAAATCAAATGTCAGTGGTGGAGGTGCTGAATACATAAGAAACATTAAATAGTGAGACACTCACACACTGGGATCAGCGCTTCCTTTAACCATTTTGTTACAGGCTGTTGCTGGAGATCAGTGTCACGTATAGGCTATTCCTCCGGCACATGAACTGGAATCATCTGCTTATAAAATCATGCCTATCAAACCATAACTCTGACCACGACTCCTGACCCTAACCCCAACATGTGTCAACAACACACCTGAGATACACCGGTAAACCTGTTCAAACAGACATTGTGCACATAAATTAGAAGCAGTACAATAGTATATATTATAAAACACCTAAATAGATCCTTGTCATTTGATTGCTGGATTGTATATCACGTGGCTTTGATTATTTGTCCCATTGTATGAAAAAAATAGTCCAATGTATGACTGACGTCATTTACTGTGCATTTTGGTTCCATGCATTTGCTCCACTGAACAACTCCACTACCTTTTCGTAACAATGCGTCCATGATATGAGGAAGCTACCGGTAAATCCAGTATGCCATAATCCAATTAGAAGCTTACGCAGTGTTCTCGGGGACATCTGTAGCAGCTGTAGAAGTGCTGTTAAATGGAGAATTGGACAAGTTCCTATCGTGCTTTTTTTGCTGGATTGAGGAAAGCAGACATATGCTTCCATACACTGCGCTTCGGTCCTCAGCGGCTCTCGCTGAGCTCAGTGGTGTGACTGCAGCTCTCCTGCCGGGCAAAGTGAACTGTTGTGCGGACACAGAGCTGTCTCTGCCCCGCTGCGTTCGGCTTCCTGTTCCGAGAAAAAACACCTGTCTAATTTTAAGTGAAATGACGAGGATCTATTTAGGTGTCATATAAAACAAATAATGAATGTTTTCCATTCGTGCAATGCCAAGAATATTTTTCTAATATTTTTCAAACATTCTTACCATTGCACTCATAAACAGTCATTATTTGTATACTATTGATAGAAGTATTACTTCACAGGTTCTGACCTACATACACTTTGTATTTGATATGTGTATATTTGTATGTTTTGTCTCAAAATGTCCCTTTCTAATAACTTTTGATTAACTAAGCCGTCACAAAAGTCATTTAAAAGTCACCCCAAGGCTCTACACACAAGCAAGGTATAAACCTTACCCATCCCTTAAGCAAGCACAGTGGCAAAGGCGCAGTCACACGATGATGTTTGGGCCATAGTGTGACTGCAGTTTATGGGAAAACTATTGTAGGAAGAAACCTCAAGCAGACCAGACTCAGTGGGGTGACCATGTGCTTTGCCCATACTAATAAAATAAACCACAAAGAAATACCCCTAATAAGTCACAAAGAAAACAGTTGCGCAATACCTTCTTCAAATTGCCAAGGCTGTCAAATAAAATCATTGCAAATTCACTTTTTCAGCCATTTCACAAAGTATTCAGCATCAAACCCATGAAATACATTCTAATGTACAGTAAATAAGCATTGACTCCACTTGAGCTGTTGTACGTATTTTGAATACAGGCGCTACATGCAAGCAAGGTATAAAGGTACTTGTATTTTTGAATTACTCAAGCTGCTTCTCAAAAATAGCCTTTTCTGTTGATTATTGGGAAGGAAAACATGATTGATTACATAAAGAAAATGACAAACTGCCATGCTTTCCTGGCCCCAAGCCATACATTAAAAACCACAAATCTCTCAAAGATGTTTAAGTTACAAGAAACTAAATAATAATACACAAAAAAAGCCTCAGATGGGGATGGAGCTGTTTGAGGGAGTTCATGGTTCATTTTACTGCAGAGTATAAGAGAACAGAATCTGTGACTTACATATTACCAAATATGTAATTTCAAAGAATCAAAGAACTCTGTGATTGCATAATCTAGTTAAACACATCAGTGTCGTATGTATTCAGTGTCTTGGTCAAACAGTGAATCAACCCAAACAAAACCTTTGATTGTGACAACATTGTCTAATCTAACTCATCTTGTCAACCAGCCATGTGACACGTTAACAAAGAGATGACTAGTCAGTTAGCAGGAGGCTAAAGTCAAAGACGAAGTCAGACGGCGGCAGATTTGCCGCGGCCATTATGCTCCTTCTGTGTGACAGCTGGCCATAGGCCCCCCCTTCCTCGCCTTTTAGCCTCTTTGTCACAGCCCCTGTAATCACTCCAGCAGGACTGTTACAGCAAATCAGTTGACCGACTCAATGCACATACTGAGCTCTAACAAACATTTCCATGAAAGGTAATCTGATTACATCAACGCGAAGCAAAATAGCAACATTAACATTTTGCTGTTTTTATTTCAAAGGTTCTGCCCAGATTGCATCTCATGTGCATATGGAAAGTCACTGAACACTGAATCAATGAATACAGCAACAACAATTCAGTAGGTTTAAAAAAAAATTTTTTCACAAAAAATTCAGAAAGAGTTTCTTATCAGAACAGAAGTTAGTGTACAGGAATGTGTTGTAGGTGTGTAAGTGCTTCAACTCAATACAACTTTTTCAGGTGCAATTTGACAGTTCATAATGGCACTCATTTAGTTAATTAATGGATTCAAAGTCATTTGATTCGCTTAAATGCAATATTTTATATGACACCAAAATAAATCCTTGTCATGTGACATTCATTATTTGCCCCATTGCAGGATGATGTCGGCACACCGTGCATTTTGGGACTACTCGTTTCGGACTATTGCACGATGACGTAACATACCGTGCATTTTTTGGACTATCCGCCACCATTTCGTAAAAATGTGTCTGATTAGAAGCTCATGCAGTGTTCGTGGGGACATCTTTAGCAGTCGTAGAAGCATTATCAGACACAGAATTGACAAGTTCCTCCCGCGATTGTTCGCTTCACTCCGCTGTGGCTCTCGCGGACCTCAGCGGTGTGTTAACGGGTCACATGCCAGGCGAAGTGAACTGCTGTGCGGAAAGAACACCGGCTGTGTCCCGCTGCCCGCGGCTTCCTGTTCTGAGAAGAAACGTGTCTAATTTTAATTAAAATATCAAATGACGGGGCTCAATTTAGGTGTCATATGAAACAAATAATGAATGCTTTAATTTGTGCAATGGAAAAAATATTTTTATTCGGTGAAAGATGGATTGTGTTCCATTCAACTCGGCTGACTCCTCATTGAATGGAGCATTCCATCTTTCACCTCATGAAAATATTCTTACCATTGCACTCACAAACATTCATTATTTGTATAATATAGAAATTTCACTTCTGGGTATGTGGGTATGTTTGTCCACTTGTCCAAATGATGACTGGCCTGTTGCTAAGCAACAGTAACCACGGCAACCCCCCCCTTCCTTCTTGTCTGGCTGCTATGTCCAAATAGTAAAAGTATTAAGCAGTCAAGTTCAAAGTTCAGTGAGAAAGTATAAAGATGGCTTTAATGTGACTCAAATCCATTTTTGATTGTATTGATGGCTTTATTCAAAGACAATTAAAGCAGTGGTTCCCATTCACCACCATTCACCTAATAAGCAGAGCGGGATGAGGAAATGTCCAAATACTTATGGACTTAAGCGTAGATCAAAGCAGAGTGGGATGGGGGCGTTACCATACAACTGTACTGTCAAAGGCAAAGCAATCACAAATGACTACGAGATCTCACACCCGGGCATCACACGGGTACCCTGCTAGTATTACTATTTTAAAAAAAAGAGTAGCTGGTAACAACCATGAAACATGTGAAGTGACTCCACAGGACTGTTTATCTGAAATATTTAACTATTTTTACAGAATTAAACTGCCATAAGTGTCAGATGTTTCAATTGAATTCATTGATTACAATGCTATTTGATACAATTTTCCCACAATATATACAAGGGTTATAGCATTGTAATCAATGAATTCAATTGAAACATCTGACACTTATGGCAGTTTTCATGGGTGTCAGTCTGATTGTTGGGTAACTGAGTGGATTCACGATACAGTGCGCTGCCAGTGGTCGCTTGTGAGACTCAGTTTCGGTGTCGACATCGACATTAGCGTGGCTTGTGCGTATGGCGTGATGAATGGGAATAACATTGCTGATTTGCAAACGAAAGCCACTGCAGAATTTATCAAAAAAGATAGGAAAATTGTAAAATAATTTGCTGGAATCGCAGCTGTAAGTTGGTTACGTTTCCATACACAGGACACACATAACAACGCGCTTGACCGTCCACTCCTTGGTTTCCGATATCAACAATTTCCCATGATGCGCTGCATATTTTGGTCTATCTCTACCAACTGACCGGCGGCACATTGTGTTGGGAAACCAGTCAATTGACAAAATGCTACCTGATGAAATCATAAACTAATGACAGGCCTTTGGCGAAATAAAAAGTGAATTAGATTGCAAGTTGTGTTAAACTCGTCACTGTATGTGTCTGGCTGTGATACCTCATCATTGTGTTGCATTTCTCATTTGCTAATAAATTCTTACATGAAAATTTGAGGACCAGTTCTCTACTGTTTGTCTGTTTGACTTTGCACCCATTGATTCCAATGACTTTGATCAATGTCAAATCCCTTTTTGCTTGCCAACCGTTGCCACCTATGGGAGAGGAATGTAGCGGCATGTAACACTGTGCAACCCACGTGCCAGACAGAGTCGATCAGGCAGGCACATGTGCCAATCTTGTGGCTCGTGCAGGCTTAAGAACAAATCAGGACCCCGCGGTCGACCTCAACTCCCTTTGGTTATGAATCGCCAAGACTACAAGGGGATGAAAGCTGAACAGAGACAGTAATATCGACTGAGACACTAATATTTACGTGTGCACTGGATTGACATAAAAATCAAATGAGATTCTGCAGGTCTCATCCTGACCCCGCTCTCGAACACCTGATCTACTCGGCTGTTAAATAATTGCTGCTTCGGAGTCATCTGACAGTATCAACAGCATCATGAATAAATGCTGTGAATACATGAGCCCACACATTTAACTCCTGTGACCTGCATGTTCACTTACACTCTCCAGTGTACAGTGGTTGACCCGAATGATTCTTAATCCCCATGAGGGAATATTCTCCAGTTATTTACTCTAGTGCTGTATGGCATGGGGTAAGCATTAGCAAAGACTGTTTACCCTACTTTCTCAGTGGCTGTGCCATCTGCCGGAGCTTTGTAGGTTGTATAAGGCTGAGCAGATATGACACCTCCACAAAACCTGCTGCTTTTAGCCTTTTTTGTCTGTCTGCTTCTTGCAATATTATATGTTCTTCTTCATTGTGGGTTCATTCAAATTCAATTTTTTTTGAGGTACCAATTTCATCACCTATTGGTGACCCTCGCCACCTCAGGGAGAGGATATATGTGCTCACCCCAGTTTGTCTATCTAGACCTACAGGCTAAGCAGCATTCATTCTAAAATAGCATTCAATACACACACACACACACATATATATATATATATGCTAGCATATTGACAACCCATCTCTGCGTGATGGTAAATGCCCTAAAACAGAAATTTAAAGAGGAAAATACTGTGTAATTTTAAAATGGTCAAAAATGGAGCAAGTGGTTTATTAGCAGTGAAAATAACATGCCATCGACCAATGTTTTCAGTGATTTTTTTTTTGTTTTTTTTGCAGTGAAAGCACCATGCCATCGGTCTATTTTTTCAGAACAGAAAAAAAATAGCCAAAGCAAAGCAGTGTGCAACAGGAAATTTCTTTTCAGGATAGAATCATAAAAATAAAAAAAATCTTACCTTGGATCATCAAGGGCTCAAGGCTGTAACTGCCCTGTCTCAATACAGAATGATCCTTGACTTCTCCAAATCCCCCCCCTCCCCGATGATTTCTTAACCGCCCAACATTGAAAATAGTATCTGTTGTGTTGTCCTCTTTCAAATCCACGTGATTTCTGGGGAATTCCCTTTGACAACCAAATGTTGACAAAACCACGTGACCTCAGAGCCTCGCTTTCACGTCACTGTAACAAACAGGGGTTTTCCCAAAATAGATGCCATGCATTCTCCACAATTTGGGCTCAAACCTGCCAGAAAAAGGCTGATTGTGAGAAAAGTATGGGCAATTAAGCGCTATAACTTTGGTGAATGGTCAAGTAGGTATCATTTGTTCTGTCTGCCAACAATTATGAGGGATCTGTCACTAAAAGAGGGTCAAAATTCTGTGGGGCTTGAAGCTTCTGACCTTTTGCAATCTGGGTATATGCACTTTCAGTGGGGTCGTGTAAGCATTTAAGCATAATTTTGAGTTGCCTGGAGTGTGTAATTGCTGAGAACACTGTGGCCACAGAAACCTTGAAAGGTTTATATATATATATATATATAAGTATTTCAAAGTGAGGTTGAGGGTAGGGCTGATGCTCATGATTATTTTCAATATCGATTGCCCTGGTGCTTTGTCCGTAAGATGTCAGAAAATGATAAAAAAATGACAATCAGTGTTTCCCAATGCTCAAGATGACATCCTCACGTCTTGTTTTGTCCACAAACCGAATATATTCAGTCTACTATCAGAGAGGAGTAAAGAAACCAGAAAATATTCACATTTAAAAAGCTGAAATCAGAGAATTTGGACTTAAAAAATACTCAAAGTGATTGATATATTATCAAAATAGTTGCCAATTAAGTTGATAGTGATTAATTGATTAGTTGTTGCTGCTCTGGTTGAAGGCTGCAGTCTCATTTTTTTTTTTTAATGGTCTCACTCTATTTTTGTTGCAGAGGTTTTCATATATTCATATTGTGATGCTCATCTATTACTTATCCTCTCCTCTCCCATCCTCCTTTCGTTTTCGCCAGCTGACAGAACAGACCTTGCCTGGTGGTGACACTTCACCCACACTGACCCATGCTGACCAGGGACAGATCACTCGTCCATGTGGGAGCCACAGACAGAGCCAAAGCCAGGGTTGCTGTTGGGGGGAGTCGGAGTCGTCATAATCATTCATCGCGTGCTGGACCTTCTGTCTTCAGCCTCTTTCCACCCCTCCTGTTTTTTTTGGGGGGGGTGGGGGTGTTGTCCCTCTTGTATCAGAGCCACACGGCACGCGTATCAGTTGAGCCCAGAATGATTGGAGTCAACAAGGTCAGGTGGCAGACGCCTAGTTAATTCTCCTGAGGCTTCACAGCGCACCCGCTGCCTCGTACAAACGGACACTGAAGTGCACTGATAGAGAAAAACACATGCACACATGGATAATATTCAGGACAGGAGACAGCTCTGTGTTCATCGATAGGAGCCAAACTGTTGGGGACAGTAAGGAGGCTGACGGGACTTCGTCAGACAAACCGATAGATCTGCATTAAGAAGGCGGGGACGATTATACACATGACCAGATGGAGAGAGAAAGACAGACCTATTATCAGCCTCCTCATGCATATATACCTTTACATTATTCAGTAGGTTCTAATGAGAGTAACCGATCGTTGAGGGGGGTGTTAGAGATGAAGCCGGATGGTTTGGACGGCAGAAGGTTGGCCACAGGTGTACAAGCCCGAGTCTCATTCTTCTGTGTGACCTCTCATTATCACCCTGGAGATCTGATTCATTATTATCCCGTGTCCTCGGGTGTTCAGGGAGCAACATGGTGCGTCTGCTCACCGCACAGTTTGTCACTCATATTTTAGGAATAAATTATTCCATATTTTTAAATCCTTTATTCTGTCAACTCATCTCTTTGACTGGTTCGTGGTCTCTCCATCTGTCTTACCCCGCAGCTGAGATCTCTCTCCACTGATTAGTATCTCCACAGAGGAGGTTTTCAGCAGTTTGTTCCTGCAGAAAAGCTCAGGAAGTTTTGATCTTATCTCCACGTAATATGATAAGTCTTATCAAGAGGAAAGACCAATAAATGTTGGTGTTGCTCTGGATCCATAGGTTATTACACCCTTGTGGGGGTATTGGTTTCCATCCATGTGTGAACAAAATATCTTAAAGAGTTTTGATCTGATTTGGATCCAACTTGGTGGAATGAATGAGGATCAACCAAGGATAAAGTGATTTGAGTTTGAGAAAAATCAGTTAAAAATCATGGTTACAGGCCACGGTCAACTTTTGGCCCAATGCTTATGTAAAGGGAATATTTAGTATGCCTATTTTGAGGAATTGGTTAAAGATACACCTGTATTTACTATTTGTTACATCTGGCTTGAAGACAAAAACAAATGAGTGAGAAAACGTAATGTGAAGTGTCTCAAAAATATTTATTTACAACTAAAATACAAACAGTGAGCAGTGGAGAGACCCACTTGGACTCAAGCAGTAGCAGGCCCTCTTATGGCTGAAGCAGAATCAATAGGCCCAGGTGCCTCCACTCAGCCAATCAGCAGCTCTCTCCTTGCAGCACCTGGACTCAAGTAATCAGGGAAATGAACCACAGGGTTGTGACACTATTAAACACTAATATGAAGTCAAATAGCACCTTCCTATTGGTCATATGACCTTTGACTATGGGTGATTTTAAAGGTAAAATTAATTAAGAATGGCTGTTTTGAGGCATTGGTTTGATATACACTATGAAACACCAACATGAAATCATATCACCTTTCTATTTGTCACATAACCTTTGACCTTGGGTGACCTTTAAATGTAAAACTAATTTCTAATATCTAGCTTGAGGAATGGGCGATAACATAGGGCAGCACGGTGGCTTAGTGGTTAGCACTGTTGCCTCACAGCGAGAAGGTCCCAGGTTTGCGTCTGACCTGGTCCTTTCTGTGTGGAGTTTGCGTGGGTTCCCTCGGGGAGCTCCAGCTTCCTCCCACTTCCAAAGACACGCAGGTTAGGTGAATTGGTGACTCTAAATTGACCGTAGGTGTGAGTGAGGGTGTGAATGGGTTAGTCTGTCTATATATTTCAGCCATGTGATAAACTGGCGGCCTGTCCAGCGTGTACCCCGCCTCTCGGCCAATGACTGGGATAGGCTCCAGCACCCCCCTCCCCCCATGACGCTTAACTGGAATAAGCGTGTTTAGACAATGGATGGATGGGTGGTAATTACATGCATATGGTTACCATTAAACACTAATATGAAGTCATATATCAGGGCAGCGTGATGGTCCGCGCATTTGCTTCCAAAATAGAAGGTTCCCAGTTCAAGACCACCCGTGGCCATTCTCCATGTAACGTGGAGTTGAGTCAGGAAGGGCAACCAGTGTAAAACTTCTGCCAAATCAACATGCAGATCCATATCAAGCTGCTGTGGTAACCTCGGGCAAAAAGGCAGAAGCCAAAAGAACTCACTTACTTCATGAAGTCATATATCACCTCTCTGTTGGTCACATGACCTTTGACCTCAGGTGACCTTTAAATGTAAATGTCATTTATAATGGCTATTCTGAGGAATTGGTTAAATATACACCTGTGGTTACGAGGAAACACGAACATGAATTCATATCACCTTTCTATTTGTCATATGACCTTTGACTTTGGGTGACCTTGAAAGGTCAAACTCAAAGTCATAATTGTTTAACTTTTGATCAAACATCAAGGCCACACAGAACCATATATAATGGTAGGATTTATTTGCAGATGTTGCACTCTCTTCGGTGCCCCTTGTAGTGTCTGGGTGTTTTTTTCCTTTAACACAGTAAGATGGGACATTTTTCAACATTTTGATCAGTTTCTCAAAAGCTAAATCAATGATCTTAATGAAAACTGTAAGTATCCATGCATTAGTCACACTTTCTTGTGCCCATGATAACTTGAAAAAAAAAAAGTATCTGATTTTCACCAAATTTGAATTAGACATCCCCAGATTAGTGCATCTCAGAACCTTTACTCATTTGACTGTTATTTTTACCTCCGCCAAGGAGGTTATGTTTTCATCAGCAGGGGTGTGTTGGTTGGTTTATTTGTAAACAGTTTCCTGTCTGCAGTTTTTGACAGATCAAAATGAATTTTTGATGATGGATAGGTGATCACGCAAAGATGTTCCCATTAAATTTTGGTAAGAATCTATGCAATGATGACGTCAAAAAATTTTTTTTATCAAAAATTCAAAAAATCCCTATCTCTTATAATGAGTAAAACTTTAAAAAAAAATAATATCTCTGTCAAAACTCATTGTATTTGAATGAAATTGGGTATGTATATGCAGGATCAGACCCTCAACTATCAGACCAAGTGTCATCTGGATCTGATCTGGATTAAGGATTTGGCGGCAAGTTAAATTTAACACTGGAAATCCCATTTAACATGTTCAGATGTGTACATCTCGGCAACATCTCAACAGATCAGGATGAATCTTATCATGCTTATGCAAGATGGTAATAGCTACAAGTCTTCTGGATCCAGTGGCTCACTATCACTATAGTGGAGAATATAAATAAATAAACAAATTAATGACTTAATTAATTACATAATAAATTAGAAATTAAAGGAGGAAAAGCTCATTTATCATAGCAAAATGATTTTAATGTCCAGTGGTTTGTTTTCACAGCCGTGTAAATCATATATGACAATCAAAGTTATTCTTTATGTTCACTAATTGATTTCGCAGGTGACAAATGTTAAAACCTTGGCGAAGGCTCTCTGAGTGCTCTTGTTAGTTTCCCAAAAACCTTATAGCTCCTCTATCTTATTTAATTGTTTTGTTTTTTTTATCATCTACCCACCAGCCTGTCCTCGATGGCCTGCAGAGGAGAGGGCTAATCTGTGGTTACAGAAGAACAGGTGGGGCAAACTAACACACACACACACACAAAATGCAGGGAGGTAGGCAGGCAGCCGCTCAGACACTGGTCCATATGGTAGACCTCCAGAGCTGTTGCCCTGAGCAGAGGAGGGGAGGGATGGATGGAGAGATGCAGATAAGGTTGGAGGATGGCAGGAGCAGGATGAGGCAGGGGGGGAGGTGAAATTAATCAGCAGGCCGCCCCAACTGTCCACTGTCTTTGGGGAGTTGAGACATGCATATATGTAGCTGATTGAACAGGGGGTGTGGCACGGTATAGTGGGATCAATTTTCTGTGTGAGTGTGAACATGTAATTATTCATGTTCTGGGGACAAAATCTTTTTGCAAAGTCACACTGATGAGACTCATGTCTCATGGGGTTATAGAGTGTGTCCCCATAAGGTAAGACTCGGTTTTATGTTAAAGGGCTCACATTGTGCAAAATTTGGCTTTGTCGACTTTTACAGTTAAGGATGGTTTTTATTTCACGTTGAACATCCTCTGGTTGCTATCCAGGACCGGGGGTGGTTCCGTGGTATGGTGGATGTGGTGATGCACAACCTGTCCCAGACTGGGCCTGATCCTCAAAGCCCTACGGTTTTGTGGGCACTTAAAGCGGGGAAACTTCTCTGCTTTAAGTAAAGCTTTAATCTGAAACAGCTTGCTTTAAACTACCATGTCATATGATACGGTCACCCATATCTGGACTTCTATGTACTATTGGGGAGGTGATGGTCCAGACTGGTGTCAGACTGAAAACAACCACTCAGGGCCCTTGGGCAAGGTCCTTAATCCCCAAGTTGCTCCTGGTGTGCAGTTGAGCGCCTTGCATGGCAGCACACATTGGTGGCTGAATGTGAGACATCGTTGTACAGCGCTTTGAGCATCTCTTTCAGATGGAAAAGTGCTATGGAGTATACATTGTCAGGGTGGGGTACTTATTTTCCATTTAAAGCAACAGGCACAGAAATTTTAATTTTTTTTAATTACTTTTTTAAAATTGTGCTTTTAAGGATGCATCACCTCAGTGTCAAGAGTGCCCCACGGAGTGGCTAGGAAGGGCCATGCCCCCTCCTCCCCCGCCCAACTGAAATGATGAATGTCATAAAGATATTGAGCATGAAATCTGATGTGATATGTTTTTGTCATTGCATCAGAGCTTTATGTCAGAAATTTTTATTGATAATTGATTATTTTATTCTATTGAGTATAGATACAGTTGCAGACATAAGTTTAAATACACCATTGATAAAACGTTTAAACTCAAATTTCCTCTATCGCACATATTCCAATATTAGTCGTTACATGATAGATTTATTTCAGTTTTTCTTTACCATGTCAGATTTTCAGTGGATCAAAGGTTTACCTATGCAAGGATGAATGATTCCAGAAATTGATGCAAGTAGTTGTAAAAGCTTCTGAAAGACTAATTTGCATACTTTAGGGATTAATTGGAAAACTTTTGACTGTATATAGGGGCCTACCTGTAGAACCAGTGCCTTCTTGTGTTTAAGATCAAGGATAAACACCTTAAGTGTTAAGCCAAGGCTTCCGAAGCACAATTATGGATTGCCACAAGTCAGGTTCCTACTTAGGGAAAAAAAAAAGAAAAAGAAAAGATTGATATTACCACGAATAACTGTGCAGTCAAGTAAAAAGAAATATGAAGAAGCTTGGGACTACAGACATTACATAATTCAGGAAGGCGACCCAAATGAACACCCAGGAATTAGCAAATATTTTGTTCTAAGGGTTCACCAGAAAGGCAGGGACACAACTACGGAATTATGAAGAAGTTGGAGTCATCAGATAGAAAAGTGACATCAGCCACCTTTAATAGAGGAATTCCATCAATATGATCTGAAAAGCTGCCGACCCACGAGGAACCTGTTTATCTAAAATGTATGTTCAAAATAGGAGACTAAAGTTTACAGTTGATCAAAGCCTTTTTAAAAAACTTTTTTTTTAAGTGTTTGACCAACTGAAAATCTGACATAGTGAAAAAAAAACCCTGAATAAATGAATCTAACTGTAAATTTCCATATTTCAAGCAACTTTGCAATAACTTGTAAGGCTGCATTAACTTCAAAATACAATTGTGTTTTCTGTGAGAGGGCATCTATTCGTTTGTGTGTGAGGGCCCTTTGTAAATCCTGTTTTTCCGTTCATTGAAGCTTTAAAGGTTTATCACTGATAGTCTGAGGCTTTGGTCCGTCCGTGGTTTGCTGGCCACCTGCCACTCACATTACAAAGGCACAGACTGACAGATGTATTCACAGAAGGTCAGACAGTCAAACGCGTTGTCATTATGCCAACCATCGACACACAGCTTAAGTTAAAAGCTGCTGTCGGAGCTCCTATTGTCTCTTATTGTTTCCCGTCATATGTGCTGTTTGATACATGTGCTCGTTACGAGGGCTTTACAGTTTACTTTGAACAAAAAGTTACACCAAAATTTTTAGAAAATGGAAAAAAGTGATATTTAAAGGGGAACACTGGGATTTTCCGACCTGAGCCCTATATTTAGATGTTTTTGGGTTCAACTTGTTAAGAAGAAAACAGCAGGCAATAGAATGCGTATCGTTCACTAACTTTGTGGAACAGTTTATGGAACAGTTTGCCAGCTGAAGTTAGGCAGTCGAGATTTTTGAGTATTTTCAAAGTCCAGACTCAAAAACATACTTTTTTCTACTGTTTACAATCAATGAGGGTACATCGTTGCAAAATGTTGTTTTATCCGTTTTTTTTAGTTTTTAATCTATTGTTGTGATCATTTCATGTTTGTATTGTTGTGTTGTGGCTTTTATTATTAGTATTATATCTGTGAAGCATTTCTGAGAAAGTGCTACAGAAATAAAATTATTATTATCATTATTATTAACTTTTCTTTTGGGACAAAAACAATGAAAATCAATCCAGGATTGACTTAGATCGCGAACACCGCTGCAGGCTAAACATCTATACAATGTAAGCTTATGGGGCAAGATGAAAACCTCAAAGTAAACCGCTTCTTATCTCCACAGAACAGGTGAAAATGCCATTAGAAGTGTCTGGTAGCATGGAGAGGATCCCTGTGCAGGAAAACCTGTATGTTTACCACAGTAAATGTAAAGAAATGTTTTAAAATGACTGATTATACGGCTAGCCGCTTACCTTAGCCTCTTTTTGTTTTGGTGACATCATTCTTTGCTAAAGGCGCAATCTCAATATAATGTTTACCCCAGCATTTGGTGAATGCAGGGCAAAGTCAAGAAAATTGGCCAAATGTCAGCAAAAATCATGTTACTGGAGTTTGATAGTGAACCTCTAGCACAGCTCGACGTTCCACAACGTGGTGCTAGCGGAGGCCAGTAGATGGACCACTGTCCAGTGATTCTGAGCAGGCAGGGTGAAGCAGCACCCAAACTTTAGCCAGCGTAGACGATCGCACCAGTAACTTAGGCTAGCGGAGGCTAACATAGGGAACTTGGTCATAGCGGAGATTAACTTTCTCTATCGGTCTCCAACGTAGCCAGAGGTATGTTGGCAAATGCAGAGAAATTTTAAACATGTAGAATTTTGGGATGCACTCGACATTCATCAGCGTAGACCGACGGAGGGCGGCGGAGGCTGCCAGACACCGACATTTGCAAATACGTCCATCTACGTTGGCCCAAACGTCTAGGTGAGATTGTGCCTTTAGTCCATACAAGTTGATTGACAATTAGGGACTCATTCCTGTTGTAAGCGGAAGAACAAGCCCATCATCGACAATCAACATGTATGGACTTAGCAAAGAGCTGTGTCGCCAAACCAGAAGAGGACTAAGGTAAGTCGCTCCCTGTATAAAAGTATATAGTGCGGCCTCAGAGTCTGAGGCTCAGGGGCCGTTCACACGAAGCCAAGACGAGGTGTAACTGCATAGTTTTTTACAAAATACGGCTATCATTCAGACGAAAACGGTACTTTGGGGTCTGTAAACGATCATTTTTGAAGCTAGGTCCCAGAGTGGGAAGATTTTGAAACGTCGGATTCGCGTCTCCGCAACTTTTTCCTGATACGCCTACGTCATAGCCATCTCTTCATCAACACGCATGCGCCACACTCAGAAAATGGCGCCGTACAGTGTTGTTTGTGTGCTACTAAAGCTGGTGAGCCTATTACATCTTTTACAGCAAAATATCCTTCTTCACCAGTACTACCAAGAAGAACAAAAAATTATCGAGGACACTTTACCTCAATTCTTTAGCCTGTTTCCGCTTTAGGTCTATGGTTTTCGCTTGTTTCCGTCAAAGCGTCACAGCGCCACCAGAGGCCTGGCATGTGTTTTACATCCTATTCAGGCGTATTGAGTGCATTCGTGTGGACGCACACATTTACTGAAACGTCTTCGTATTTATGACAAAGTTTCTTGAACATGTAAGCGTTTCGTTTTCGTGTGAACACCCC
>OMMV01206223.1:0-15200 GCA_900302635.1 Chatrabus melanurus | reverse complement strand
TGGGAAAATGCTGATGCAATAGCTGTCAGTGGATTTGAGCTATCTCCAATAGCTCAGCGCTTGACTTGATGTCAGCACTTGTAGTATATTTCTAATAATTGTTTAATCCCTGTTGATTGCGGTTTATGTGGTTTATGTAATGGAGATTATTAATGAATGAAGAATGAATGAATTCATTCATTAGAAATGAAAGGAGGAAACGCTCATTTATCATAGCAAAAATTATTTTAATGTCGAGTGGTTTGTTTTCACAGTCGTATAAATCATATATGTCAATCAAAGTTATTCTTCATGGTCACTAATTGATTTTGCAGGTGACAAATGTTAAAACCTTGGCGGAGGTCTGCGCTCTCTGAGTGCTCTTGTTGTTTATTTTCCACTGCGGGGGAAATGGGAGGTCCTTTTCCCGACTTTTTCTGTGGTTTTCTGTACATTAATAGTGGATAATGCCACCCAGTGGACATGATAATTAATGCTTGTACAACTATGAAGAGAGGACATCCATTTCATCAACTCCAAATGTCACTCTTGCATTACAGAGAAGCTTGTAAAGCATGTACCGGAGAACCCGGAGAAAACAAGCAGGGTAGCTATTACAAAATCTATACTCCATAAGGCAAAGACCCAACCCAGGTTTGAACCCAAGACCATCGAACCATGAGGCGACAGCGTTCTGCTTTTAGAGTTCGGACTTTTCGCTATACAGCAGATTATAAGCGCTGACCACTATGCCACACCACAGTTTACATTAGCTGGATATTACTGAATAAAGACTGACATTTCATGTAAAGGCCTCACTGTTAATTATGCCAGTGCACAGCTGCAGGTTAGCACTAAAATGAGTTCTCGAGCCCTCAGGTCTTGAATGGTCGCTCTGTATGAACGGCGGTCTCATATGTCAAACTACAGGGGCGCCGCTGCAGCACTGCTAAACCTAAATCATCGCTACAGTTGCTACTGTTGGACATGCTGCACTACACTTTTGCTTGTGTAATGTTTGTTGTCTGCGTGCTGAAGTCTAATTTGTGAGATTGCCTGTGCATATGCTCAAAAACGGCGTCAACATGCAAGCGTGAGTTGCGCCTATATCTTATCCTCAGTCATCTGTGTGCTTTCTATTATAAGAGCGTGTCAGATCGGACACCGTCAACAACAGGACACCCATTTTCTGTGCCAAGTCACATAGTGCCCCCTAATTCCCCATAATCCATCCTGTCTCCTGGTAGGCAATCCGTATAAGTAGTGTTTGTGTGTGTGGGTTTGTGCCAGGCTCCTCTTTGGTGACGTCACCAACGTGTAGCTATACTCTCACAATACTTTGGGAACTTCTTTTCCCATCAGCCTATCACTCATCTCAGTAACCAGTAGGCTAAGCCCGTCCCAGGCTGCGTTAAACCGAATCATGTGCTTGCCTCTCACTGGGGAGCATTAAGGCCATTAAAGATCAAAACGAGGCCACTTTTGCCACTGCCATCAGTCATTGTGTCAGCTACTAGTGTATTACTAGTGTAGCCTTACTACAGAGACTTCACGGTTGCATTACATATGTCCGTCCACTGCAGCTAACACGTTAACTGCCTTGTTCAGGCACTGAAGCATACAAGGCACAAGACAGCTTGAATTCACATGAAACATGACTGAAGGTGGGGGGCTATGTACCCCGGAGTTTTGATCAGGAACACTTCAACACTGAGCAGCAATCAGGATCAAACTCACAAACCTTTCCAATCATGGACAACTCGCTAACCAACTGAGTTACAGTACAGTCACCCCATACACCATCTGTGTTTGTTTCTTTCTACAACCCACAGTTTGGGCGGGACAAAATGGCCAGCGGCGTCACAGAAAGCACTTTTGTCATTTTCCTCATCATTGTGATCCACTTTTCATTGTTTCTTATCATGCATACATCAATGGAAGAAAATTTAACACAGGCCATGAAAGAAAACAAAAATAATTCAGCCTAATGCAGAGTATCACCTGCATAGTGAGGGAGCATCACCTATGACATTTTGGCCATGTGGCGTGTTTCTCTGGGCATGATCCAGCACGCAGGTGCCTGAGTGTTGAGGAGCCCAGTAGGTGGAGAAGGCTAAAGGGATGCCTACATTTCACCTGGCTGTGGCAGACAGATGGTTACATTTGTGAGGTGGGGATGGACCGGTTGTCTGCCTAAGTGGGTGCCATGCATGACCTAAGGCTGTTCCATGGTGCGGTGGATGCGGTGACGCGTGATACCATGCCTGACCTGAATGATGCCACTGCATACCTGACCAATCAGTACACATTACTGTCACAGTTGTTGGAAAGCTAAAATATTTTTCTGTCTTCCTAAAGATTTAATATGCATTTAAGACAGTAGTTGTGGGTTTGATGCCCATCAGTGGAACACCAGATTTGAATGCTGGACGCTGGTCAAATCTGCATCACTGTTCACAAGCGTAGGGAATCCAAGGTCCTGTATTTAAATAGATGTCTGTGGAGAGTCCCAGTCATCCAGGTCATGATATCCAGGCAGGTTCAGTGAGGTCATCTGGACTTGTTTAGTTCCCTGAAGACGTTTCGCTCTTCGTCCAGAAAAGCTTCATCAGTATATTTAAATAGGTTATAATGTACATCGCTGCCAAACTGAACTGCATGTTTACATTTTCGACCTCTTATTTTGTAACAACTCACTTTCGTCGTTGAAGACGATTCCATTTATGCAAAAGCTGACACGGCTCAGACCGGAGCCTAGCCCAGGTCAGGAGGAGGCAAAGTTGCTTGAAGCCTGTTAACCAATTCAGATTTGCACTTAACACAGCTGACTCTTTTGCCAAAAGGTGCATAAGCAAATTGGCTTTGCTCCTCCGAAGCATTAAAGACGCCAGAATACAGGTAAGCCTAAACAGACAACAAAGACAAAAGGGCAAAAGAACATGAACACATCCAGTTAGCAACAAAAATAAGAGACAGAAAGAGGAAAAGCACATATACACATTTGTTCTGCCAACATACGTTGTAAATATGTGAGTATTGCTGGAAGAATTTGGCACTTTTTGCTAATATTAGCAGGAAGTGGTGACCTAAAGGTTCAGTCAGCGGGCTTGTGACCACAGGGTCACAGGTTCAATTCCCCTCTCAGACAGGAAAATCGCTAAGGTGCGCTTGAGCAATTGCCCAAGTTCCTCCTGGCTTGCAGTTGAACGCCTTGCATGGAATTGTCCTGCATCGCAGCTTCATAGTGGAGTGGAGCAGAGAAGGCTAGCATCTCCCATGTGCCTTCTGGCAAACTGTAGCTGAACTTTCAAGTCTTCTTTTTAAGGAAATTCTTCTCTGCTCCACTCCACCATGATGTTGTGTAACTGGTGATGCAGAGTGCAAAACTTGCACTGTGCACAATTTCTCCAATCACAGCCAGAAAAACCTATAACTTCATCAGAGTTGTTATGGCTGTCTTGGAGGCTTCCCTCGCTAGTCTTCTTCCATGATCACTGTTTTTGAGAACTGCCTACTTGACACAGATTTACCATACAGTACCATAACGTTTGTGTTTCTTAATGATTGATGTAAATGAAGTCCAAGACATATTCAGTGACTTGGACATATTCATGTATCCATCCCCTGACGTGTCTAAAGAAAACTGGCTGTAAAAGTGGTGATTTGCTTGTGTTATATTAAAGGGTGCAATTACTTATTGAACACATCATTTTGGCTTTTATATTTTTATTTAATTTATGTCATGTTGTTGAGATTAGTTTTCACTGTGAGTTTAAAGGGAATCATTTTCGAAATGTTTACATACAGAAGCCCAATTTTTTTTCTTTTCTAATTTGATGTCATTACATAACAGATGTGTAAAAGCTCAAGAGTTCAAATACTTTCACCCCAATGTATATTAACTCAATTGGATAAAAGAAATCTGATGAAAACGTTAAATTCCAAAAACAAGCAAATTTACCTCATCATCCAAAAGGGGGGAAACGGCATCCCTTGTCCCAATGTTAAAATCATGTTTCATTTTCAAAAGAAGCATTCAATGGCTCCTGTTTCATACAAAAATAACACTGACATATGCCTAATTCGACATGAAATCAAACCGGGTTAAACACGTTCAACAAAAAATATTTCTTGTCTAATTGCGTGTGAAACTGAAAGAATGACACAGGATTTACAGGGGGCGCTGTAACACCGCTAACGTATAGAGGTTAAATGACTGAAATTTACCGACGTTTGTTTCCATTCCTGCAGAAACCTCCCACAGTATTTAATTTTATTTTCAAGAGTTTCTCCATTGGGCGTATTACTAGCAATGCTACTCTCTCATCGTCATCTTCTTCCTCCTCTTCTTCTTCTTTGGCGCTAACGGTACTCCAACCCGCCAACTAGTGCTGCGTTCATGCCGACGGTAAACTCGGAAATGTGAAAATGCCGTACCATACACACAGTATTGGTGTCTATGGTCATAATCATGACTAAATTTCGAACCATGTTTTGACGGAAATGTGTACGATTTTTAGTTTACGCCCGTAAGGAATGTAAATCCACGAAAATCCATAAAATTTATGTAAAACACTTGACATGTATGTATCTTATTTCCTCAGTAATCATGGATTAATGACCAAAAGTCATCACGCTATTGATAGCTGCTAAAAGTGCTAACCGATGCTAACCTTGCTAACATAACAAATTAAATAACATGAAAATTTCGCTTGACGGAAATACTGGAACACATCTTAGATGATTACGCTAGGACAATTAACTGCACAGCAAGCCATATTATTACAGATATTTGTAATAAAATGCTG
The DNA here is from genome assembly GCA_900302635.1 of Chatrabus melanurus. Lineage (NCBI taxonomy): Eukaryota > Metazoa > Chordata > Actinopteri > Batrachoidiformes > Batrachoididae > Chatrabus > Chatrabus melanurus. Next base: position 10,413 of record OMMV01206223.1, on the reverse strand, counting down.
AGAAAGGACAGACACAGTCCTCCACAACAGCTAGCATCCACGGCTATCCTACGCATGAGTAGGATAAAGTTTTTACTCAGGAAAGGCTGTATTTGGATATGCAGGCTAGCTGGCTAATGTGCCACACAGCTAATCTATAGCAAAATAAAAAAATGTGGAAAAAGAGAAAAGGTGCAGAAATTATCCATCTCCCATTAAAATCGTCTTCCAGCACGGCTGCTATAGGATGTGTTACATTACCTTAAAATCAATTCTTGTTGAAATAACTCCAGATGTGAAAGAGAAAAGTTGAACCACATGCCGGCGCACATTCATAAGTATATCTGGAACAGTCGGTACGCTCAAACATATTTCCTACTCTGACAGCACACTAGGTACACACAAACCCAATGACACCGCCGCCACCATTCCTCTCTCAGACTTGAACATACCCACTGCATTTGTCAAACATCCAATCAGTTATACCCGCTGTCAATCATCTTCCGCACTGACCAGTCATCGTGGCGAGCAGCTAGAGTGAACACCAGCTCCCCTGCTGCACTCCAACGTGAACTCCTCACCCCAGCTGTAATGCACTTGGACTCCCTCCAGCCTTCCGTCAGCCTCCCAGCTTTTACCTTTCACTCTCTATTCACAACACCGGCATTTATAGACTCAAACAGATCCATCACTCACAGTCCTCTGTGTACCATCTCCCCCTTCTTGTCCCACCATCCTTGTTTAGGCTCTAATCCAACTATTTCTGGTATTTAGTCTGAGCGACAGTGTTTAATAATGTGTTCAAGAATAAAAGGGCGTTATTAAAAGGGTGAACGGGGGAGGGAGGTCACTAAAAGGCCGGCTTTTAGGGCAGCCAGGTGAGGAAGCAGGTTTGCATGATGGGCGCTCATCGTGGGTGGAAATGGGACTTGTGGGTAGTCATGTTTACTGGCACGAATGCAGGGATGCATCATTTAAAAAAGAAACCCTCCGGCAATCCAGTCGTTTTATGCCTACAATGATATTAATAAATGCTCTCCAGAGTGCTTTGTTTGTGGAGATCCACACTGACAATGCGTCGAGCAATGAGCGCGCTATAACGGTAATTTGTTGCATGATTCTATGTGAAGTTAGCATTCGCTGAGCATCACAAAAGGCATTACCGGCATGTCTAGGAATGTGTGCCGATCCTGACCAATGATAAGGCACCATCTGTTACCCATGAGTGGAACTGGTGGGTTGTCCACGCACAGATACTCAAACACACCAGCCTTGTCATTTGTTCCAAAGACCTCTCTCTCTAGCCTAGATTATGGAAGGGTTTCGGTGTTTCAGGCTGCTTGGTTTCCTTTCTGTTATTGTAACAACTTTTGGCGGCAGAGGGTGCCCTTTGTTCCTCTCTTCGGTTTCTCGTTGGGATTAAGCAAAGTAAAGGGGGTGAAGGGGCGGCTGTAAACTGCTGTCTAATGTCTCCTTCTTTTATGAATTTAGGGACACAGGGCCCCAGTAGGGGAGAGGGAGACAATGACAATGAGAGAGAGAGACGGAGATTGCTTTTTCCCGCTGTGTATATTCCCTGTTTGTTGTGTTTGGAAGGGATTCAGAGTGTGCAAGAGCTGCCATGGGGCACAGAGAGAGGATAAGGTGACTCCAGCTTTGGAAACGGTCATAGGATTGTATTTCCATAAAAAGCTTTTAAAACTGGCATAATAATGATCTTGCCGACCTCACTATGGTTTAATTAAAGCGTAAGTGTAAGTGAGATGAATATCAGTTAAAAGAAATGACAATGTTGACCCATTTGGAAAGTAATTTTATCTTGCTCAGTGGCATTCTAAAAGCAGCACCAAAACAGCCCCTTCCAATTAAAGATATTGATTTGATTGATTTTTATCTGATTGTAAGTCTGAATGAAACGCTGCCCTCGAATAGTTGGCCACCGATCTGGGCTTTGTCGCTGTTGGAAGAAATGTGCCTCATATCTGTATTTGCTGGTGCTATGTGTGCTGTTTACTGGCCAAATACGAGGCTGGAAACACAATGTGAAATCAAATTTGGTTGTTTTTCTGAAGCATGAGTGATTTTATATGCAGTCCCTGTGCAACATTTATTATGCTTGCTTCCAGTTTGGTCACCATCTCGTGATTCTTCAGTCTTCCAGGTTCGCCTCACGACGATGGCGGCTGCGGCTGAGGCGTGGTTAGCAGGTGGTAGATGAGCAACAGGGAGCTGGCTACAAAATGTGTAAGGGCGTTTGGTAGAGAGGCAGCAGGGTGTGATGCAGACAGTAACAAACAGCAGTGAAGAGGCAGAAACACAGCATGAAGACTTCTCTGCCTTCAGAATGGTGGGAAGCTGCTAAGAGAGCGCCATCAGGTGGCGTGAAGCACAGCTTCACTTCTTCAACTATCTCTTCTCTTTATATATATATATATGTGTGTGTGTGTGTGTGTGAGTTCAGTTCCCACTCATGCTACCTGAGCAGGAATTGAGACATTTCTGCATTGTCCCAGTCCACCCAGCTGTATATGGGTAATGGCCTTGGCTCGGGAAATGGCCTGCTTCGGACTGTCGTCCCAACCGGGGGAGTTGTACACTCTCATCCGCTTCACACTATGGAAACCAGCACCAATGGGCCTCAAGGTCTGTTCTTCTGGTTTGAGTCACAGGGACTGGAAAGGGGCCCAAAACCTCTTCTCTTTGAAGACCAATATCACAATGTTGGATTTATCACCCAAAAAAATTGCCTGCCAAGAAAGGAAACATTACCGTAAGTAAGAACACAAGCATCTAAATAGATAAGGTCAGTAATCAACAGGACAGAGAGGATAGTGATACAATGTTTCCAAAAGAGTAGAGCGGCCTCTAAGTTCCACAGGACACCTGCAGCCAAGCAGGCGCCCCATAGCTGATGCTGTGCCTGGATGGCAAAGTGTAGCAGCTATTGGGATACCCCGGAACCCAAAGACTCCAAATCTCAAGAGCAACACCGAGCGGCACCCATGAGCCACCCAAGCAGGCCACCAGGGTTGCGAGGTGAGCATGCAGCCTGAGACACCCGCCACCCTCCAAGGTGTAGAGTGAACGATACAGGAAGCATCTGCAGATGTGAGACATACAAAGAAGTATGGCACAGGTCCTGAAGCAGGTCCCCAGCTCCATCTGAAGCGGACCAACACATCACTGGGAACACCCAACTGACCAGAGAGGGAACAAAGAAACTCACCCATATCCCACACAAGAACAGGGCCAACTGAACACGTGACATTCAGAGGCAATGTCCATGTAGGGTAATAACCAAGCACCAGCACCACCAAATGCATGCAGTATACACCACCCACACAACAGAACCCCCAACCACTGTGCAGATGAAACACCCTGATGTTATTTGTTATCATTATGAATTAGAACTGCAATAGTGGTTGAACTTATCCCTGCATACATTTCTATAAGATCCCAGTAGCCATTCTGCTGTTTTACGTATAAGTACTGTCACATTTTAAGAATGTGTCGGTATGGGGTGCTTGTGGCTAAGGGATTAAGGCGCATACTATATATGCCGCAGAATGTGGTCTGCGGCGTCCCCAGGTTCGAGTCCCGACCTGGACGACCTTTGCTGCATGTCTCTCTCCCTATCTTTCCCTGTTTACTGTCTCTAATAAAGGCTGAAAAATGCCCAAAAAATATCTTTAAAAGAAGAATGTGTCGGTATAACCAAGTTAAATACCTCAGCCAACCGACTGACAAAAAGCAGAGGTTATGTGATCCGCGCTGTATGTCTGCTTGTCTGTCTTTCTAAGATATATATATTTATATATATAAATTCATGAATGCATTTTGTATGCAGATGGTCCTTTGTTCAGGGAAGAGTTAATAAAGTTTTTCTGCTTCAAAGGCTTTTCCTTTTTTCTAATTCTTTAGCATTTATGACATCCTTATGACATCACAAGTATGTAATGGGGTAAAAGGTCACAATTCTTACTGTTCTCCTCTGTCGTTACCATTGTCCATAGTTATACAAATACTCTGATAGAAATTAAGTAACTGTAATATTTATTATTTGAATGAACGTATAATGAATCTCCAATGTTGGTGGTGCTGTCAACCCAACTGGTTTTCATCTCCAATGCATTAAATCCTGATGATTTGTTAGAACTCTTTGCATCACCATAGCAACGCCATAGGTATCCTTCAATGTCTGCCCTTGATGCCTAGGGTGGGGAAATGGGTTTTCTACATCAGCAGAAACTGTGAATAGGACAAAAGGAGTCAAACGAGAATCTTTAGACTAAACAGAACCTTAATCACAACCAAAATGGTACAAAGAAGAAGTTCAGCATTATTTCAGATTTTCACAGAAATCCTGTTTCCGAGCACATTGTTGTGCCAATGCACAACAGTTCTTCCCCAACAGTTCTGAATGACATTGTGTTGGTGCTCTTCATAGGTATCCATCCCACCTTGGCAAAACCCCTCACATTCATGAAGTTGTCAGGTTAAATAAGGGGTTAACCAAAGTGGGGTAGAAGTAGGGGTGCTGAAGCTGCCAAGTGTTTGACATTGGAGCAGTGTTGGTCTCTTGGCAGGAAAGCCCTTGTGGCTGCTGTCTCACATCCAATGGCAGTCACCCAAGTGTCGGGCATACTATCACTCCCCTAGCTTAACAGCCACAAAGCCTGTTTCAGCCACGGACAACATGCTACGAATTTTTTTCACAGTGACACTGGCATGTTTTGTGAGCACGCAGGTCCATCCTCATTACACTTATCTTCACCCACTTATCCTGTCAAGGGTCATGGGGGAGGGGCGGTGCCATTGCATATTCTAATAGAGTGAATCACCATTCTCCTGCAAAGGTATCAGCATCGCCAAACACCTCTGCCCTGCGACCTCATAACTCCATAAGCTCTTCCCAGGTGTCTCTCCTTCTCAAAGGCTGAGGATCCAGAGTCATAAACGTCACTGCTAACATAAGTGTAACTCTATACAAGTTCGACACTTTCACTGCACACAGATACAATTCTGATGCCCGAGTCCAGGAAGTCATTGAAACTCTGGATCTTCATCTTGATTGAGGACAATCGAAAACGCACATATTCTGACTCTTTAAGTCCTCAAAAATCTCAGCATCATCTGTGAAGTCAAGGTCTGCAAACCTTTCCTTGCCAACAAAAGCGCCCAAGCCACTGGTTTCCACAACCCTACCCAACACCCAGTCCAAGCAAGCATTGACCAGTGCAGGAGCCAGAACACATCCCTGACTTATGCTCGTATTCAGTGGGAAAAATTCAGCGACTCTACCCTCGCTCTGTACAGCACTCACAGTACCTGTGTATAGGCTAGCTATGATGTCCAGCAACTTCTAGGGGACCCCACGAATTTTCACAGGTGCACAAGTGTACACAGAAATTTTGGAAACTTTTCACATTCTGTCGATAGGTTTTGTGATGTTGAAGTAAAATGACAGAATGACACTGTATCTTACTACAGAGTAAGTGTTAAAGCTTTTCTACAGGAAAGGCATGTCAACTCTCTGACACGGCCTGGAAACAGTCCCGATGTCAATCGGTTTGAAAATTTGTGGTGTAAATGAAGAAAACTGGCCCATGACAAGGCTCCATCCTGCACAGCTGATCTGTCAACCATTATTGAAGAAAGGTGGAACTAGCCTGATGGAGAATATTATTTTTCATTAGTGAAATCTCTGCCTCAAAGGATTCAGGCTGTCATAAAAGCCCCAAGGAGGGGCAACAATGTACTAATTGTAATTCATTTTGCTGAAAATTTTATCCTCAACAGTGATTCCATTTTTTTACTTGATATGGAAAATGATTTGCCAAGAATTCAAATAATCATATTTAATTTATTTGAGGTATGTCTCACAAAGCCAGAATGTTCAGCTAATTGTTTTGTGTCGTATCATTTATCATTTGTTTATTTTCTATGATGTAATAAAGCTGGGTGCACATCCTTTATTCCACAGTTTTTGCCAAGTGTTGTATCACGACTGCAATGATATCTGCAAAGTACCATTGTCCATCCAACCGCGTCCTGCCAACCCAACAGTCTGCCAATTCATGTCACTACAATTAAATTGAAATAAAAGAAAAACATACCTTGACAAAACAAATTAATTGGCTTGACCAACCATAAAATTCCTCCTTTCTTTCACAAAAACCCACAGAAAACAAAATGACATACCATATTTATATATACACAGTATTTTTCGCTAGACTGTGCATGAGCGTTTCTGACTCTGAGGTGCACGAAGGCAGAAAATATGGCAGGCAGACCAGATTCCGTAATCCCCACATCCGCCCCATGTCCTCGAACCTTCTCTCTGTACCGGTCTGTTGTTTCCGTCACATTGCCGACATTTCAGCTGTCCCTCAATGTCAAGGTGCTAACAAACCATGAAAGGTGTCAATACGGAGGTCCTGTGATCAGAGTTTGGCTTGCACATTAAAGCTGTCATACACGTGTGTGCATGGAGTTTGTCTGGCCCTGAAACAATGTGGGTGATGGCAGGTCTTCGACGCTATGAGCGGAAACTGATGGTGGGCCAAAAGGCTCAACAGATTTGGGCTCTCGCTGACCCACTCTCTGTGGAGATGTGAGCAATGCTTTGGCTCCGGCGTGCACGGTGCTGATCCAAACTTGTGAATCTGATACCAATTAACAGAGACCTAATCATGTGTTTCCAGGTCCTGGGTTTTGTTAGGAAATGAAACAGAGTTAAAGAAAAGAAAGCAATAGAGCTAAAAGGGGGGGTAAGTGTAAGTCCAGAAAGTGAAACAAGAGGGGCCAAGGGTGTGTTTTGAGAAGTGATCTGGCAGCAAATAGCCTTAATTTAATATGTGAGAAAATGTATGCTGTTTCCTTTGCAGGGTGAATAGATTTGACAGAGAGCAGGCAAAGCTAAAAAAAAAAACGAAAAAGTAACAGTACGTTGAGATGTGCAAGACGTTGATGTTTGCGGCACTGCTAGTTACGTGTTAACATGATTAACCGCACGCACAAAGCAATGTTTATGCAAACAAACACTAACCTACGAGTGCAAATAGAAACACACGGACAAGGATTCACATGCGCTCATATGCATACAGATGCATAATTGTCATTGTTCCTCTGCAGGTGGAGGGTTGGCATTTAAACAGTCAGCAATGCCCCGCTGAGCTCCCAGCAGATCTGCAGTTCATCACAGGGTCATATCTCTCTGAGTCTCTCTCCCCAAGCCCCCCAACATGCATTACTCAGAGCTTAACTAAGTGGCATACTGCCCCCTAGTGGAACTTAGCAGTACCAATGCAGGGACTCGACCCGCTCAGATCTGCAGTTCTTTGAGATAATTTGAACCAATAACCTCTCTGTGAACCCTGTGTCATTCAAAGTTCACAGTGTCTGAGTTGACTGTTAAGCTTCTTTTTATTTTGTAATAATGAGGCTTAGACACAATAGAGTGCATGAGCGGACTGCTTGGGTTTGTTCATTCAAAGCGTCCTATCCACTGTTGATGATGGCTCTGGATGGTGTTTCCAGGTTCCGAGAGTCTAAGCCATTCATATTTTTGGAATGTACAGTAAGCGTGGGCCCGAAACGCATCACTGAGTCCCCAACAAATATATGATGTTCTGCATCCATCCATCCATTTTCTGAAAGCGCTTATTCCAGTTAAGGGTCACCGGGAGCTGGAGCCTATCCCAGCAATCATTGGGCAAAAGGCGGGGTACACCCTGAACAGGCCGCCGGTCTATCTCAGGGCCGACACACATAGACAGACAAACTCATTCACACTCACACCTACAGTCAATTCAGAGTCACCAATTCACCTAACTTGCATGTCTTTGGAAGTGGGAGGAAGCCGGAGCACCCGGAGGAAACCCACACAAACACGGGGAGAACATACAAACTCCTCAATGAAAGGACCAGGTCGGAAGTGAACCTGGGACCTTCTCGCTGTGAGGCAACAGTGCTAACCACTAAGCTGCCTTGGTGTTCCGCAGTACATGTTAATTATACAAAAGCTCATAATTTTCAGATTTACAGTAAAACTGGGAATAAATGAAAGCATTTTTGTTCGAAAAGAAAATAAATCTGAGTCATTGTTCAATTTAAATCTATAGTACTGCACAGCTGAATCCATAAAACACAACTGAAAATTTTGGTTTAACTAGACGTGTACTCGTCAACGATTACTGCCTCCATCACCTTAAAGAAAGGGGGTTTTACACTTATACCTATAGGTCTTTGTGACATCATCAGGCATGCTGAGACTGAGCATCACCACGAGATGTGTTGATGTCTGTGATATCATTATGGCAGTTCTTAAAATATTCAGGACGAGCTAAAAGAAAACCCTATCTCACATGATTTTAAAAATTTAGATTAAGAAAAATAATGAACCTAATCCAGATGTCTCAAATGTTAATCAATGGCAAGAAAAATTCATTAAAAAATTGATCAAAATTCATCGGCTAGTTTTTGAGTTATTAAACAGAGACGATAACATAAGCTCCAATCAAGAATACGCAAATGTTTATGCATGCAAGCATGACATATAGAGAGTACTGTATGTGCATTTTATTTTATTTCTATCAATTTTCTCTATGTGGACAGTAATGGTTATTGCATTGGAGAAAGATAACATATAAAGATAACATGACATAAATTTAAGTTTTGAATGCAACTAAAAAGGCCTAACACATTGTAATACAGTGCATGATGGTAAACTAGCAAAAACATAACAGCATTCAGCAATATTTGCAATATTTTTATTTATTTATTTATTTATTTGCTTATTTCTTTGAAAGCACATTTTCTTTCCTTTCAGCTTGTTGTAAAAAGTTTGAATGGGCTCCTCACAAATGTCCTATCATAACTGTTTGTAGCTATATACAGTACATATTTCCTAATTTTGATGAATAACTCTGTGTTTGGTATATTTACATTAGAATATTTTGAACTTCAACGGTCTGGAAATCCAGTATCAGAATATGTACAATCACAGCCACATCCTGATTGGTTAATTAGTTATTTGAACTTTTGGAGATATGTAACGTAACTTTAATTTTCACAAATCTTTTCAAAAAATATTAATTTTCATTCGTAGCACAAACTATAACAACCACAAAACAATAAAATTAATATTACAGTACTTAGCTTCATGTATAGTGTATCATGTCCTACATCGGTTTCTCGTCAAAATACCCCCGTTATCCTCCAAACAGAATACGGAGTACTCTCCCAGCAAACATTCAACAAGCAAACCCATCTATTTAAATTAGCTTTTAACTTTTGTCTTTATTCTCTAATTATAACCTGACTCCTTATTTTAAGGTACTCACTTACATTTTGCTGCTGTTTTATGCTCTTTCTAATGTGTATAAGGCAGTTTGATTTACAGCATTGCATAAAATGTAAATATTTTGATTTCGATTACATGCATACTGTACATAACTATGCATACAATATTTTTCATACACTGTATATAAAAAGAAAGCAATTATAAATATGTAATTATTGTGAAATGTGTTTAAATTATATTACAGAAATTCTTTATACTAAATGTTTTAATGTGAAAGGCGAAAATTGCACTGTAAAAAAATTAATTCGTTTGTACAGAAAAAAAACCTGGCAGCTTTGATTTCCAGAATAATTCTGTAAAAAAGGCAGTAAAAATATGTAAATTCCTTTACAAAAATACTGTAAATTTTACAGTATAAACTGTTGTAATTTGCAAAAAATTAATAAAAGCAGAATGGGATACAGACAGCCTTGAAAGAGAGATATTCTGTTTTGGAAGTAAGCACACTAACTGCTCGCCCCACCATTCTGTCAAATGGTGTGAATTAGTCTGAAAATGTAATGAACTACAGAATCCGTTTTATCCTATTGATAATATAGCCTACTCAATTCTAAACAGATGTGATTTTTTTCCAGAACTCCTCATATTTACATACTTTGTGCAAATACAGTAAAAATATGTTAATATGGCAATATGACGTCAGAGAAGTTCCTGTGATGTAACGGCACAGTGGTGCAAACAGTAAGCGTGCTTGCCTCTCAAGCAAAATATCCCAGGTTCAAGTCTGCCTCAGCCCTGTTCTCCATATACAGTTGGAGTTGTGTCAGAAAAATCAGGTCAACATGTGGATCCCATGCCAAACCTGCTGTGGTGGCCCTGAGCAAAATGGGAGCAGCATAACAAAACCTCATTGAATGGAATTCAATGTATATTAAGTAACAACTGTATTTAAATTAGTTTCAAAACAGCATGATAATGTTAATTCAGCAAAAAAAAAAAAAGCTGTTGTTTTTACAACTTTAAAATGTAAATGTTTTGTAACTTACACCAGCATTATACCATAAAGCAGGTTCTTCTGTGAAGGTATTTATATATTTTTACTGTATTTTTTACAGAATTATTCTGGCAAC
>OMMV01206188.1:0-11892 GCA_900302635.1 Chatrabus melanurus | reverse complement strand
CATGTCTAGACGGTGTTCCAGAATTAGGTCGTTAATCAGCAGTGATTTAGTAGACAGTGATCTTATATTAATAAAGCCCATCTTAAGACAGTTACTAGATTCAGCAGACGCTAGATTTGAGCTAAGGAATGATTTTGTCTTAATATGGGTCAGATGTCTTTGTTTTGGTTTACGTAAATCTAAGGGCCAATCTGCACGTGCTGAGAGTGGGATAATTGGAATAGTTTGATTTATAATGGGATCAGCTGGTGCAGTATGATCGCTTCTTGTAGTATCTGATGTGTTGATGGGCACTAAATATTTATAACAAGAATCTCTAGATTTTTTGTGGGAACGCCGATGGATAAAGGACACAGTCTCAATGTGAAAAATTTCCCTCCCTGTCAGACACTCTACACTGTCACCATAGTGGTTTTCCTGCTTTGATTTCCCCCCTAAACTAGAGGATTCCACACCCACATTAAAAGTCGGCCCTGCAGGCTCTCTAATCACCTGCTCCATGGCCTGCTGTAGGTTCCTAATGTCTAATGTCACCCTCCAGACAAAACTCTATCTATGTTCGCAGATAAGATGGCGGCGCCAAGGGAACTAGCATCAGGATTGCCCAGAACACAGAATGAATGTGGTAACAAAAATTTTCATGAACTGAGACTTGTCTAGGACACAGATTGTGTTCAGTAACCAAAATTTCACGAGCAGCAGTCTTAGGCAGCGAAGTAATCCAAAAACACAGGTCAAGATCAGTAACAGTGAATTTGCACTAACAGTCTCTTAAACAATGGAATTGTCCAGAACACAGAATGAGAACCAAAACCAAGAATTCATAGCACTGAGTCCATTCAGCATGTGATACCAGGAGTCCGGAATGGCAGCAAGGGTCGATAACGTGGAGTCCAAAAACACTGGAACTATTTCAGAAGACAGGAGGAGAAAACAGAGGTCCAGAAGGATAGCTTGAGAGAGCAGCATGGAGCTAGAAATGTTGGAGTCAATAAACACCAACATGGAACACCGTAACATAGATGATCTAGAGAGTGGGACAGAACCTACAATCAAATCCACAATCCGGCACTAGGAGACGTTTTCACTGCACTTTTAAAGAATGCGAATCAATTAAAATCGAAAGTGCACGGACATGCGAACGCGGAGGTCAACAACCCGAAAGTCAAAACTAAGAGAGATCGCCAAAATAAGAGCATGATGTGTAAACACCACTTAAAGTGCATATCTCTGTCCAGCCAAAAGTATTCATTGTCTAATTCTATACCAGACTATAAATCATTTCTTCCAAGTCTTTCACTTGTGTGGGGCCTGATATAGCTGATAAAAATAAAATAAGCCAATGTGTCTGGAAAATGCAAGGCAAACCCACAATGACTCAGAGGATTCTGAACTGTTCACCTCATCTCAGGGACAATGAGTCTCTGTATTTTATTACTCAGGTTTTTGACATACTGTCTCCTTGTTTTATCTTTATTCAGCCATAAAAATGCTTGAGACTTCCAGTAACTCAATTCAGTTTAGTTACATGGGGTCAAATCATAACGGAAGTCATTTCAACACACTATACACAAGAGTAAGGTCAAGACCTTACCCATCCTCACGAGCAAGCACATATGTGACAGTGGCAAGGAAAAACTCTTTCTTTGTTTGATAAACCTCAAACTCACCAGCCTCTGTGGGGTGGACATATGCTCTGGTCATCCTATCAAGATAGAACTGAAGGCACAAAAAAGATTAACAGAACATGGAGTCATTTATAACATGAAAACTGCAACTGAGACAACCAAATATAACTTGTTTGTTGCAATGGAAGGATAACGTAAATGAATACAGAACAGTAAGATGTAAATCAGAGTCCCAGAGAAACAAAATGTACAGAGTCTGTGTGTATGTTGATATAGATTCTCAGTCATCCAGTTAGGAGATATCTAGAAGTTTACACGAAAGTTGACCTCGTGTTGGATCTTCAAGCTATCCTGCCATTCGTCCAAGTGACTTCCTCAGTTTTAAAGTAGTTCAAGATAGCCTGTTAGCCATGACATAGATCAGAGTCAACAAAGGCAGCTTGAAGAACTGTGAGTAGTGGGTGGTAGAAGTCATCTGACTGCACGGGCAGTCATGAGGTAGACAACAGCTGCTTGATCATGCTCTGGCAGATGGCAGGACAGGTGCAGAGAGCAGGTCTCCCAGGAACCGAACAGAGTTAAGAGTGAGAAAGCATCACCATTTTGACATCAGTTTAATGTTTATTTAATGTCCTTGACAACTGATGTCATCAGTGCTATTTAGCAACTTCCTTATGAGCTGTGAGAGTGTCTTTACATCATTTATGGGCAATTCTGTCAACATTCATTCATTAATTTTCTGAACCTGCTGACTCCTGTTAAGGGTCACGGGGGGCTGGAGCCTATCCCAGCGGTCAATGGGTGAGAGATGGGTACACCCTGGACAGGCCGCCAGTCTATCACAGGGCCGACACATATAGACAAACGCATTCACATTTACAGTCAGTTTAAAGTCACCAATTCACCTAACCTAGATGTCTTTGGAAGTGGGAGGAAGCCGGAGCACCTGGCGGGAATCCACGCAAACACGGGGAGAACATGCAAACTCCACACAGAAAGGACCAGGACCAAGCAACCCCGGGATCTTCTCACTGTGAGGCAACAGTGCTAACCACTAAGCCACCGTGCTGTCCTATTCTGTCAACAATAATGAATAATTCAAATCACTGTTATTCACCATATGATGTGGTTTGACAGTTTAAACAAGCTCATGTGTGTTATTGAATGAGAACGCCTACTGCTATGAACATACAAATGCACTGAGCTACATAATACAATAATATAACAATTTTTGAAAAAAAAAAATTATACTGGCACCAGTATATTTTTTTCTTGTTATCCAAATTGACTATTGAGTTCACTTGGTTTGACATACTGATGAACCAACTCATTAAAAGCTTTATAGACAATTAGTATTTTCATGTTAACTTGCTATATGTACTCATGATACACTGTATGTATTCTGTACATATGAAGCGTGTCAATTCTCATGTGTTTATCAAATCCATCTTATCTCTATGGATGGGCCACTTGTTCTAATCTCAGAAATTTCACAGTAGTGTGCTTACGTAATGTTACAGGGTCTGAACTGGACCTGTCTGATAATATGTGCTTGTTACCACTCCTTTTGACTGTCCGAGAGCACACTCTTGAGTAAATCGGAACAATTTTGCAATAATGAAGAATTGCACCTTACTGAAACGTACCCTTTGTCCCTGCCATAGTGACTATAAAAGGGGGTTGACCAGAGGCATATCCAGCCACTCCACTCGGAGCAGGTAAGTCCTCAGCACTCAAGGACTTAGGACTCCACATTTTAGAAACACGCAACTGTTGGTACAATACCAAAGAAAAGATTTAGACATCCTTACTGTGCCGAACAGCTAACTGCTAACATTTATGAACAAATATGTTTGATCAATTTTTGACTTTAAAAGTACATTTATTACATTTCGTCTCCAATTTTTAAGAAATCGGGGTTGCATTATTTCGATTTTTACAATTTTATTTTTGTATGTTTAACGGGAACTGTGTTTGTGCTGTCATGTATTGGCACACTTAATAAGAAATCAAGTTTTTTTGTTGTTTGCAAATGATATTTGTAACTTGATGAATGATTAGTATGTTTGTCGAACTAGAAAAAAACAAACAAAATCTGTACAACAGTTTACATTTTTATTAACTGCAAGGCAACCATAAAATATTCACAACTTTTTATTGTTATTGTTGCAGAAAATTCTGAGAAAGAAGCATTCACTATCACAACATGGCACGACTAACAGTCTTAGCTGGTAAGTTTATAATGTTTGTGCCGATAATAACTTAAAAGAAATTAACAGATTTTACAAACGTGGGCAATTTCTTTTTTTTTTTCTTTTAGGATTGTCACTTTTGATGTGCCTTCAAATGGGTATGGATTTATTTTTAAACACTTTTATGTTGTTTTTATTTGCTTTGAATTCATAAGAGGTTCATTAATCTAATCATTCCTTTCCTTTTCAAAAGCATCTTCTTACAAACTGGTGTGCTACTTCACCAACTGGTCCCAGTACAGACCAAGCACCGGTAGATTTCTGCCAAACAACGTAGACCCCAACCTCTGCACACACCTGGTCTATGCTTACGCAAAAATCAGCAAGACTAACGAGCTGGCCAAATACGAGTGGAATGATTATGATCTCTACACGTCCATAAATCAACTCAAGCTTCGGTGAGTTTTACCAGCCTGTAGTATCAACCCGTCATTCTCTCTGGTACTTTACAGCCGTGAGGATGAAGCTAGATATTTTTATTGTCGTAGCTCAGTTATCCATAAAACAGGTTTGTCAAAAATGTAACTGACTGATAGATTCATTGTAGGTCTGCATGTTTTTCCACATCTCCTTCACAGAAACCCCCAACTGAAGACTCTGTTGGCTGTCGGCGGGTGGAATTTTGGAACTGAACAGTGAGTTCACAAACTTATTCGGCTACATTATCTGTTTTAATATTGAAAAACCACATAAACAGCATACTTTCGAACTGTTTCACATAACTACAGATTTACCAACATGTCTGCATCCCCTGCCAACCGGCAGACGTTCATACAGTCTGCTATCAGGACCTTGAGACTGTATGACTTTGATGGGTTAAGCCTGGACTGGGCATATCCTGGAACACACGGAAGTCCTCCTGAAGACAAACAGAGGTTTACTTTGCTCTGCCAGGTCAGTTTGGGAAAATAATCCTCTGTTAAGCGTACCAACAGGATGATTTATACATTAATGCAGCGTCATCAGGTAACATAGCAATAAATATTCCTGCGTGGTCATTTTAAACTCTGTCCTCTTTTGATGTAGGAAGTATTCGCTGCTTTTGAACAAGAAGCAGCTCAGACCCAAAAATCACGTCTGCTGCTCATATCTGCAGTGTCTGCGAGGAAGGAATTGATTGACAAAGCCTATGAGATTGCTGCGTTGAGCAGGTGAGTTGTGCAACAGTTTTATATTTTAGATTTATTTTTGTCTTGTTGCAAATAACGTTATATTTATGAAGTGCTTTGGGGCCCAGAAATGATAAACTCCTGTACAAATAAAATAAAAAGGACCATACCTTACACCTGCCAAAGAGCAGCAAGTGTCATTGCTAGTTTCCAACTGAACCAGCTGTCATTATCACACCCAGTGCCCACAGTGTTTAAGTAGGCTACTTGTGCTCATCTGTGCACCCATGGGCGCGTCAACTAGTCAAGTATCCCTTTGACTGCTGGGTGAGCAGGAGGGAGGCATCAGTAGTGTTGCTGAATGGTGCAAGAATCGTTCACTTTGGGTGAAAAGTACCAAACATGGCACACATACAGAGTTTTATCCACTGAATAAATCTAGTGTAGGGACCAATTGATTTTCGACCATTTTTTTCCAATATGGCTGCCATTTTCAAAATGGCCCCCATCGTAGGCGAAAACCAGCAATACAAACACATATATGTTTATAATATGCTCATTTTTAAACATAGATATATGTGTTATGTGACACTTATGAACCTCCATCCCTTTTGAAGTGCAGATGTTGTGGACAGAGGATGCTCTGGTCAATGCAAGTGCGTCAAGGCAGGGATGGCATGTATATCGTATTGCAAGTGTCGTGGGGACAGCGAGCATCATTAAGAATCACATGAACTCGTGCATCACATGAAACAACATAGGGCTGGAAGGTGGCCCAGGGGTGACCTTGGGACTCTAGTGCCCAGGGCATAATGTAAAGAAGGGCAAAGACCTATTTTGAGATATTTGATGTATCTCAGCCACTTATCTTGTATAAATAATAATAAACTTGAATTGTGCTTCAACCCCAGGTCTCTGCACAAACATCCTGACAGGTTGCACACTTTGTAAATACCTTTTGGGTAGTAATTTGGCAGCCATTTTGATTTGTCTTTAAAATCAATCAATATTGACTCCAACACGATAATATACACATAGATGGTTGTGAAACATTAACAATTAGAAGAAATGAATGATTTAAACCAGCAAGAATGTGGTAATTTCCTTATTGGTGGACATTTTAAATTTAAAGATTTAAAGAGCACATGAAGAGCTACATATGTGCCAATTTTGGTGCTTTTCACCCAAAATGAACAATAGGTTTGATATTCTGCAACACTACAAGTGCCAATCACAGCTGGGATTGGAACCAACCACCCTAAGCACAGAAAGCCAGTGCTCTAACCACTGAACCATCACACCCTCACCAAGTAAACCAAAAGTGAATAAAAAATATATATATGGAAGAGGATATGGAGGAGGCTGGTAGACAGAGAAGGAAGAATAGGAGGTGTTGCAGGACTGGTACACTCAATTGAGTCACCTCAAGGATCTTTGGTAGCTGCTCATGATCTGCTCATCTACTTTGATGTGTTGCAAATAGATCCATTTCCTCGCCAGAAAACCTCACCCTTGAGTCCACATCTAAAAGGCAACATGGTCAAGGGTATATGGCTTGTAAAGGCAATGACAGATGACACTGGTTGGTTTAATTCATGTCACACCCAAAACACACCCACGATTCTTTGAGACTCTATACCTCTCCTTTTTACTCTGCGCTTTACTTTGTACTCAGATTTCACACCATGTAGATCGCAAAGTTGAGTTAGACAAGCCACAAATACAGTTTTGCCATGCACTTTACACCATGCACTATAGAGCGTCAAGAAAGAGCCCAAAGATTACAAAGGGAATAAAACTATAACAACCATGAAAACAGATTAAAAACATAAAAAGAAAAATATACAATAACTCAATTAATGCTTTTAAAATAAATTAAAACAATATACAAATTATAAATAGCAGAAAGACGATATGTTTTAAGGTCACTCTTAAGAGTCCACAGAAGTGGCCTTCCACACACAGACTGTTCCACAAGGTTGGAGCACAATAAGGGAAAGCTCTACATCCTGCCAACATCTTCTTAACCCTCGGAACACATAGCAAGCCTGTATCCCAAGACCGCAGGGTACAAAGATGATCCATAAGGCTTAATAAGCTCCATGAGATAAGAGGGTGCACAGCCATTCAGAATCTTATAAGTCAAAAACAAAACCTTAAAATCAGCTGCCACATTCAATGGAAGTCAATGTAAGGATGCCAATACCAGCGTAATACAATCAGATCTCCTAGTGTTAGTTAATACTCTAGAACCTGTATTCTGAATGATCTGAAGAAAACTTGTACTCTTATGTGGAAGACCAGAAAATAACATCATGGTAAACAATTCTGGAGGACACAAAAGCATGAAACAGTATCTCAGCGTCTGCCGTAGAAATCTGCTTTAATCATAATTTGTCTGTCAAACAGGGTCTTGGACTTCATCAATGTCATGACCTATGACTTCCACGGGTCATGGGAATCAGTCACTGGTCACAACAGTCCTTTATACCGCAGTTCTTCTGATCTGGGCAACAACATGTTCCTCAATGTGGTGAGTAACATCTTCACCAAAGTGTTACCCTGCAGGAGCCGAACACCAGACAACATGAATGAATTTCTTTTAATCACACAGGATTTTGCTATGAAATACTGGCGAGACAACGGAGCTGCGGCAGAAAAGCTCATTGTTGGTTTTGCAGCGTACGGACGCACATTTCTCTTAACTTCAGCAGCTAATGGACCTGGAGCGCCAGCCCGTGGAACGGCCTCACTTGGCCCCTTCACCCGTACTGGCGGATATTGGTCCTACTATGAGGTTAGTGAACCGGATCAACAGAGTTTGTAGGCTTAATTAATCTGAGCTTTACCAAACACTGCACAAACACAATTACAGAAATGAAAGATGGTGGGATTTATGGTTTATGTCTACAGATTTGCACCTTCCTCCAAGGCGCTGGTATCCATTGGATTGATGAGCAAAAGGTGCCCTATGCCACGAAGGGAAACGAGTGGGTTGGGTTTGAAAACAAGCAAAGCTTTGAAGCCAAGGTAATGAGTCACATATTAGCCTCCACATCTACGTTTATTGAGACTATTAAAAAATAAAAAGTTATTGCTACTGGATCACTACAGGCTTGCCAGTTATTGTGACATATTGACCTTAATAATGAATGAGCAGTGATAAAGATGGTCAAATTAAAGCATAAACACACTCATGCATAAAAAAAACAGGTTCTACAGCTTCAGTTTTGAATGTAATTCTGAAAATGGGCACTGAGTGGAGCCCTGGCATGCACTACAATGTCATAGAACTACAATGTCATACAATAAAAATGAAAATGTAAAATTAAGGTTAACACTTGCAGTAATGTGATGAACCAATGAAACTTGAAAGGCTGCTTTGTTTTAAGTCTGTCAATACTACTAATGTCTACTCAGATGAACAGCAGTGTTGTCCCGCCCTATAAAACTGACCTGATCTGAATTATGTTATTTATTGCTATTAGTTTGTCTGTCTCTAGTACACAATTCGCATAGATAGCACTGTCTGAAAAAGAGTAGCTTTTTACACCTAGGGCAAAGTGTTGCCTCACTGTGTCTTCTAACACCATCGTTCATTTTGTTCATCTGTTTATCAGTGTTAAAGTACTACATTTAAAAGAAAAAAACGCTAGAGTGTTGCTCATGTTCATACATTTTCCCTGTGATTATCTGGACAAGCACAGGCATAATAGAGTGAATTAGTCAGTCAGTCAGTCAGTCAGTCCACAAAATGTCCACCAGTAAATCCATAAAAACTACTGATAGATACAAGTGAGGACCAGTAAACCTCCCATTTACTGCTATGTTGGCATGTTTTAACATAATTATTTGCAGTTATTATTTTATATCTTAGTTTAAATAAGAATGATGACACAGTTGGGCATGTCCAGGCAGGTAAAATAGGCCTGTTGTTTGCATGCGATTTATGAAGCCTTGTTGCTAACCGCAGGCTCCTGGTTGCCACTGAGGGCACTGTTGCTTGTTTGGGTAATTACATCTGTATTAACACAAAAGGTCATAGGGTCATACTGCTGCTGTTGAACCATGAACTATGAACTATGTTGAATTAATGCCAAAGGCCATAGGAACTAGTGTTATCTTTTGAATAAATCAACCTGTGCTGGTTAAATTGATCTTTTTGATGAATCTGGATGATGCAGAAGCTAAAAGACACACTCAAGCTTCTGAATTTTTTTGGTTTGCTAAGTTAAAGGTCACAGTCTATATCGTTTCAGTCTTTTTAACAAACAGAGTAGCTGCAATACATATGCAATAATATAACAACAGCAATAGCATTAGATCTGATGCTATCTAAAGTAGCTCACAAATACATAAATGTGATTTCTATGAAGTCCACAGTGGGATACTATTCAGTTAAAATTTGACAGGTATAACACAAACATCTTTGCAAGATTTCTATCTTGTTTTTGCTATTATTTTACAGTACTAACTTGTTGCAGAAAGTCCTTGACCCAATAACCTTATGGCGGTGGTGGGTAAACAGAAAGTTCAGCGCGTTCAATCTACAAGTACTCCTGAGTGTCAGAGTGCTGAAGACCAAACTTTAAAACCTGTCAAAAAGGGTCAAGTCAGGAAACATTTAATGCGGACCGTTAGTATAGTAACCAAAATGTTTGATTTTAAGATGACAATTGTTTTTTTAAAGTCACAACCTGAAGCAGCCTCTTTAATTTTTATGCTCATTGCAACATATTTACAAGCAGCATCTTTAACAAAGTTGTGTGAAACCAATGCTAACGCTGATGTTCTGTAGGTGAAGTACCTTAAAGATAACGGGTTTGGAGGAGCTCTCGTTTGGTCTCTGGATTTGGATGACTTTTATGGGCAGATGTGTCAGCAGGGAAATTACCCACTCATTAGACACCTGGGCTTTCTCCTCGATCCAGGTGAACACAAATTACAACATAAATGTAGAATTTTGAACATCACTTCTTACATTTATCTCACTAACTCACGTGTCTCATATTTGCAGATTTTCCAACTGTTCCTCCTGGTGTCAGTTTCTGTCTCGGAAAACCTGACGGTCTCTACGTGAATCTCAGCGATCCACACACCTTTTATCAGTGCGTCAATGGGTACGCTTACATCCAGAGATGCCCAGCTAATCTTGTTTATTATGACAAATGCAAGTGCTGTCTTTGGAATCATTGACTTCATGGAAATGAAATATTTGGAAGGAGTCTGTTGACATTGAAGTTATGAAAGCACTCTTGTGGATGCTAATTTCTTTTTTTAAAACAATGACGTGTCCTTCTGTAACATTTTTATGACTTTAATAAATGCTACACACTGAGCCTCATATAAAAACCTCTGGCCAAAAATATGTTTGAATCTGCCTGATCTGGATCTCTATCCATATATGCACATCCTTCAGTTTGTGTCAAAATATGTGCATTTTACTACTGTCCTTTCTAATAAAATTACATTTAAATCCGGTATCAGATCATGACTAATATGTACAGTACAGGCCTCTTTCTACTGTAATAAACCATTATTTCTTTTTATTTTATAATCCAGTTCATAACATTTGGATAATCATGCTCACATTCAAATGGACACACTGATGACAAAAATAAAAAATAAAAAATCTTTAGCAGTGATAATTATGATGATACATTTCATACTTTTCTGTTAACATTTCCTCGAACATCTTTAACATCTTTAGTGAAATAAAAAAATTGGGCCATGATAGAGATTTTAATTTGTGTACTTTTCTTTGAGGTCAAAGGTTCCTTAGCTGCTGTTTGACTTGATGAAGCAACAGTTTTATGACCTGTCTTTTAAGTAGTACGATTTGTTCAAAGTTAATGATTATCACAGACGGGGAGGCAATTGCACAAAAAAGCAATTATGTTCTGTTTGCCACATAGTAAGAGTTCAGGCAAACACATGCACCATGTCCAAGCTCTTTTTCATTGCAGGTAAGGAACAATGCAAAGCTATGAACCATTTTCATCTATTTAAATTTATTTTTTCTTACCTATTATGTCTTACTAACTGTATTTGTAACTTTTAAGGTGTCTATTTTACATTTGGAAGTCTGGGTGAGTTCCCTAAATAACCCAATATTTCATACTGTTTTGGTAAATCAGACACTTTATGTTAATAAGCAGATATTACAGATTATTCTCTGGGCAGGGGTGGTGGCCTAGTGGTTAGTGCGACCGCTTTCAATGCGGAAGGTTTCCTCGAACCCCTGCCTATTCTCCATGAAATGTGGAGTTGCGTCAGCAAGGGCATCCGGCATAAAACTTGTGCCAAATCTAGAGAGTGCTGATGGAGAAGTTCAGAGAAGGCCAGAAGGAGTTGCATTGTGTGTTTGTGGATTTAGAGAAAGCTTATGACAGGGTGCCAAGAGAAGAGTTGTGGTATTGTATGAGGAAGTCTGGAGTGGCAGAGAAGTATGCGAGGGTGGTGCAGGATAGGACGGTGTGACAGCTGTGAGATGTGCCATTAGAATGACAGATGCTTTCAAGGTGGAGGTGGGATTACATCAAGGATCGGCTCTGAGCCCTTTCTTGTTTGCAATGACGATGGACAGATTGACGGACGAGATCAGAGAGGAGTCTCCATGGACCATGATGTTTGCAGATGACATTGTGATCTGTAGTGAGAGTAGAGAGCAGGTTGAGACTAGCCTGGAGAGGTGGAGATATGCTCTGGAGAGAAGGGGAATGAAAGTCAGTAGGAGCAAGACTGAGTACATGTGTGTGAATGAGGGGGAGCACGGTGGAATAGTGAGGTTACAAGGAGTCAAGGTGGTGAAAGTAGATGAGTTTAAATACTTGGGGTCAACTATCCAAAGTAATGGAGAGAGTGGTAGAGAGGTGAAGAAGAGAGTGCAGGCAGTGTGGAGAA
>OMMV01206179.1:0-23315 GCA_900302635.1 Chatrabus melanurus | reverse complement strand
AACTACGTCAAGTGGAAGCCTTATGGATTCAGGGTATGGTGTTAAATTTACTCTTACACATCGTACAGCATAAACACAACTGTTTTTACACTGCTCAGTTAAATATGTAAATTTTAAAACTACACAATCTGAGTACCAACCGCAGACTGTATGGTACCAACCACAGACTGTATGGTACCAACCATAGACTGTATAGTACCAGTCACAGACTGTATAGTACCAACCACAGACTGTATGGTGCCAACACAGACTGTATGGTACCAACTATAGACTGTATAGTACCAGTCACAGACTGTATGGTGCCAACACAGACTGTATGGTACCAACCATAGACTGTATAGTACCAGTCACAGACTGTATAGTACCAACCACAGACTGTATGGTGCCAACACAGACTGTATGGTACCAACTATAGACTGTATAGTACCAGTCACAGACTGTATGGTGCCAACACAGACTGTATGGTACCAACCATAGACTGTATAGTACCAGTCACAGACTGTATAGTACCAACCACAGACTGTATGGTGCCAACACAGACTGTATGGTACCAACTATAGACTGTATAGTACCAGTCACAGACTGTATGGTGCCAACACAGACTGTATGGTACCAACCATAGACTGTATAGTACCAGTCACAGACTGTATAGTACCAACCACAGACTGTATGGTGCCAACACAGACTGTATGGTACCAACCATAGACTGTATAGTACCAGTCACAGACTGTATAGTATCAACCACAGACTGTATGGTGCCAACACAGACTGTATGGTACCAACCATAGACTGTATAGTACCAGTCACAGACTTTATGGTGCCAACACAGACTGTATGGTACCAACCATAGAGAGTATAGTACCAGTCACAGACTGTATAGTACCAACCACAGACTGTATGGTACCAACCATAGACTGTATGGTGCCAACCACAGACTGTATGGTACCAACCACAGACTGTATAGTACCAACCACAGACTGTATCGTACCAACCACAGACTGTATGGTACCAACCTGAGTAAACCAAGCTAAGACAAAAGAAGAAAAATTCTACATAGTTCTCTTCATTCTGTCTGTCCATACATGCTTCTGTGGACTGACGCCATATCTCAGGAACCACTGGTCGTACGGTCTTTATTTTAGTGTCAAATTATTTGAAAAATCCAAGTTTCTATCAGCTCTAACGGAACACTGTCAGAAACTTAAGTGCTACCATGGTAACAGCCAAACATAAGTCGTTTAACCACGATCTGAGGGTAGAGGACATGTCTTTCACTTAAATTACTTAGACCCCGACTTTCTATTTGATCCAATTAATGATTTTTCATAAAATGACTGGAAATTCCTGGTTTGACCCCCATGAAATGGCCCCTAGCTCTATTACACTTACCACTGAGGCTAGAGAGCAGATTTTGGTCTTAAATTACTCAGAGATCCCAAGTTTCTATTTGTTCCAACTGAACATTATTCCTGAAAATGACAGGAAATGTCTGTTTTGACCTTTGATCCTGATCAAATGGCCCCTCATTGTATTTTTGGAAAAGTCAGCAAAATTATTCCATTGAAGAATAAACATAACATAATGTAAAGGATCACAGTTGAATGTTTATCTTTCAACTTTGCTTATGTTAAATAGTTTGGTGTTTTGGCATTAATTTAACAACAATATTAAGACAATAAATCCAGTTCAGAAATCTGCTTGGAGGGGTTTTATAGTGGCTCATGTAAGTATTGGCCTGATTTTATTTTATTTTTGTTCAATAAATTGATTCTGGTTGAACACTTGTTGTTTGAATTCAAATGAATTGATCAAGTTTTTATTAAGTTTGTACTTCATTTCTGTGTGGTAAATCTAAAGAGAGATCCCTGTCTTTCAGTGCGGAGATGGATTTATCCAGTGTGCAGTCTGACAACAAAAACCAGATGTCCAGACGTCCGAACAGAACACTGATTACTCGTCCGCATACAGCGGGAGCAGCTCTGCAGAAACATCACCAGCACCGCATACCCCAGCCCTGCAGAGGGCGCTCACAGCCAGACTGATCGTGCTGATGATTAGACCATCATATCAGGCTGATTAATCTGGATTAATCTGGAAAAAACTTGAAGTGATAGCATGGAGGCCACAGAGGTGGCTTACTGTATTTTCCGGATGTGTTCCTGACCTCATTTCCAGTCTGCACTGTGTTCTGCCTGCATTTTTCCATTTGAACAGTCAAGTATGTTTATTTTTTTGAAAAGAAGCTATATATATTTTTTAATCTAGAACACAGGTGACAAATTCAAGAACAAAACAAAGTGTCTTAGTAAGGTGTTGGGCCACCATGTACCCCCAGAACAGATTGAGTGGGCCTTGGCATTGATTCTACAAGTCTCTACTAGAGGGATGGAGCACCATTTGGTTTTTGGATGACGGTGGTGAAGACCGATGTCTCATATGTCGGTCCAAAATCTCCCATAGGTTTTCAGTTGGTTTGAGATCTAATGTCTGCATTTTTACACCTGCCACAGAGGGCATCTACTGTGTGGAAGCATCTGGTTTTTCCTTTGCCACCCATCCGTCCCTCTGCAGGGGTAATAATGGCCAACCATTATTCTTTCTGGAAGGCTCCAGAGGAGGACCTTAAACTTGGACCTGTAGGTCTGTGTAGCAGAGTGTAGAGAGCTTTGTGATGTCATAAGGCCAGTTCTTGCAATAACGAGAAAGAAATAACATAAAACCACACTTGGAGGCGCATTCAGAGAGCACATACCTAGGCCACATTAATAATGGCCACCAAAAGCAGTCAGAGGACTGTTTTTAAAATTAAGTCTACTGCATAATGTGTAGGTTTGTGATATTATAAAACAGGCTGATATTAAAGCCAAAATTTTCAGTGAAATGCATCTAGGTTTTTATGATGTCATAAATGTGGCTGTTGTAATATTGGGAAAGAGATCAAATGAAAAGAGGTTGAATCAGATCAGGTTCGGCTCAAAATGTAATCACATTTTTACAGACACCAAGAAATATCTGTCGACAAAGTGTTGTTGGAACGTATTCTCCATAATTGAGTTATGGTATCATGCACACAGACTAATACACAGACAGACACAGACCTGTCAAATCACACCAACATCGGATGAACTCAGCTCAGCGTAACTGGAGAACTTGATATATCGAGTTTAATACGACTGAATTTCTGTTTGACTGTTCTGAATTAAAACTAAAGATGAATGTAATACAACACATATGCATTTCTCAGGTCGAAGTACTAAAATGATATAATGCTATGTGTTGTTTTTTAAAATATATATATTTTTATTGATTTTTCCATCAAACACCAGAAATATACTGTTTAACAATGCAAGGAATAAGCTAGTGAACAACCTCCCAATTCCCGAGGCCCACTCTCGATATAATGCTATGTTTTACAAAACAAAATACGTTTAATCAGTTTCATGACTTGACGTCACATTGAGCAAAATACTTAAATCTTCCTGTCACAGTTAAATATAGTCGGGCTTCAGGATAAACGTCATCAAAGTCCCACAATGATATGCCTGTGTAGAAACTCCTGCTTTTAGCAAAATGTAGGCCTGAAACAGCTGCATTTAGACTTGGAAGACATATGTCACAGTAGTCCATAAATGGAGCTCTGCTTGCTCTGTAAGACACGCCCACTGAGCCAGTGAAGAGGCGAATAATACGTCCCCTTTAATGCTAAGATTTTAAAGCTACAGTGTGTAAGATTTAGTGTCATCTAGTGGTGAGGTTGCAGATTGCATTATGCTGTCGGCAGTCACGATTTTCTTTCCCTCCATGTTTTCGCTTCGTTGGTGACGGGGATTTATGCTCCCTTGCCTTCTTTTGTGATAAGCAATATGTATGATCCTCCATTTCACAAAAATAAGGGTTCTCAAACTGGTTAGTTTGCACTAGCAACCAGTAGACAATGTATAGGGGAGTGACCACTGATTCCTCGTCTTTTTTCTTCAGTCTTACGGCCATGCTGCAAAATGTGAAAGGTTGAGGAAGTATGTCCCTTTTGGGCTACTGTATCAGCGTGGCGGTGCAACATGGCGACCGCCATGTGGGGGATGAGACGCTCCCATGTAGATATGAAGGGCTCATTCTAAGCTCATGAAAACACACCGATTCATTGTTGCAGATAATTTACGCAATGAACAGATGATTATGAATGCTGTATTCCGTTTAGGCGAATAAACACCCCTAAATCTTACACACTTTAGCTTTAAGTTCCTTAAAATTTAAAGAAGTTTCACTGCAGTTTTCTGCACTCCTGGTGTAATAATCTAATTCTGCCACTTGGTGGCACCATTTCTAAACATTCCATCACAACCTCTCATAGCCTCATTCAGCAAACAAAACTCAAAAATATGCCCTGAATTGATTTTCTGTCTGCACTTTGTTTTTTAATATCAACAAAAATGTGATTTGTATTATACTTTTATGCTGTACGTGTTTGGCAGAGGAGAAAATGTCTCATGATGTGTTGAGCGATACACAACAGGAGTAATGGAATGGAACAAATTGAGCCCATTTAGAGTTTATTTGTTCTCACTGTGACATAACCAGTTGTTTGTGAGAGCGGCACTGTGAAGGAAAACACCACCCTGATCTTAAAGAGACATATTTAATGAGAAACCTACTTCTTAAATATCCGTAAAGTTAAAAGTGGCGCTTTGTTTTATAGCTGCTTATCACTGACTTCACTTTCAGGCAACCTGCCAGTGCACCACGCTGACATTTCCTAACCTGCCCAATGTGTCCGACGGACCATAGAGCACTTTGTTATTTATGCGTCATTGCAAAAACACATCTGTCAGGAAAAGTGCTAATACTCTTCACGACAGTGTGGGGATTAAGTACATGTCAGGTGAAGGAATGTGCGCTGTGAGTGTTAACATACATGTATCTGTATAGACACCCATTCTTATGGAATATTTTTCCATCACCTGCACCTCCTCTCGTCTACTATTTAGCCTCCTCCTTCCCACCTGGAAAATGGTCATCCTTGCTCCCAGAAAGGATGTTCCAGGTGTCCACCTGCAGGAGCCACCTCAGGTTTGGACCTGGGCGTGGCCGTGCAGTGGATGATCCCTCAGCACCCACACTACCTGCCACCCTTCAAAGACAAGACCCTTGTTGCTCTACTGTGGTTTGATCTTGTCCAGAGATGAGGCTTCCCCCTGGATAGAGGTGTTCTGCGATGCCGATATCTTTGCAGGAGAACGAAGGTCTAAGTCTTTAGACCTCAGCAGCTGGAGAAGGTCAAGGGGATGTGCACGTTTCTTCTGGCTGTGACAGACTATCGAGAGGTGGAGATGGAGTGGTTGTCTACCTTGGTGGTTGCCATCCGGGACCCAGGGCTGTTCCGTGGTGTGGTGGATGTGGTGACACGCAGCACCGGTCCATGCTCCCAGACTTAACTTCCAACCTGGCTGCTACATTTATGGGATTGCTCGGCTCCCTCTCTTCTATCGCAGTGGTGATAATACTTTTCAAGGCACCAGTGGAGAAGAATGGATTGAGAGCAGACGTCTTTTAGTGGTGGGAAATTGGGATTTTTGTCCTCCTGGTCTCCTTGCATAGTCATGTAATTTCTCTGGAAGGGATTATTCTCGCATCTGATCGGAATTGGGAAGATAATCTGGTTGGTAATAAGATTTCTTACGCTGCTTTTTTTATTGCCATATGCTGTGACACACTATTATCTGCATGGCTTTGAAATAGTAATTGCCATAAAGTGTTAAACTGAATTGAAAGAAAGAGGCCAAAAGGATTTTTTTTAACGCAATTTACCGGGAAGGGGGGGGGGGGATTTAGGTTTAAACCTCTCATGTGGCCGAAATGAGACTTCTTGAAATTTTGACCCGAACGCACCAATTGTTTCAGAAAGTAAGTGTTTTGAAACCTTAAACAAAACGATGGACTCAGAAAATCATTGTTTGAAACATTCAAAACACAGCATGAAACAAATGCTTCAGGAAATGCTTCACTCTTTCGAAACATCATCCAAAAATGATTCACTGTTTGTAAGCGCTCAAAACACAATGAAATATATCTGCAGACAATCGTTCACTCTGCTCCAAACACTAAAACAAATCAAGTGCCCCAGTAAGGCCGGGATCCTCCTAGTGGCACTGGCAGGTATTTACACCTTAGTGGCAGGTCGTGACATCACAGTGGCAGTCCTATGCACTTCAGGGGCATAAAAGCCTTTTATTGTAACGGTGATATTGTGTTATGTATAAATAATTGCATAATAAACCTACAGCACAGCACCCTAAACCCCTCACAAAATGAATTCCTGCCTACACCATTTCCTGTCAATGAATAGTTGCTGTCTAACATGCCATCTGGCTTTGTCTCTAAGACAAGGCCAATACCCTAACGTGCTGCTGAGCTCAATGTCAAACCTGTCCAAGGTCTTAGTGAAGTGACCTTGTTGAAGGCATAATCTCACTTTGTTTTGGTGAACGCAGGGAAACGTCGCGAAAATTGGACAAACGTCAGCAACAATCACGTTACCGGAGTTTGGTAGCGAACCTCAAACGCAGTACGGCGTTCCACAGCATGGTGCTAGCGGAGGCGGGCATTAGCCAGCGTTCCATTAGAACAAGCGGAACTTTTGCCAACGTGGCAACGTGCGGGAGAGGAGGTCCACACACTACTGTCCAGTGATTCTGAGCAGGCAGGGCGCTAGCCAGTGTGGACGATCGCACCAGTAACATAGGCTAGCAGAGGCTAACGGAGGGAACTTGGTCATAGTGGAGATTAACATACTCTAATGGTCTCCAACGTAGCCAGAGATACGTTGGCAAACGTCGAGAAATTTTAAACGTTGAAAAGTTTTGGACGCGGTCGACGTTCATCGGCGGAGGCCAGCGGAGGCTAGCGGACACCAACGTTTGCAAATACGGTCATCTACGTTAGCCAAAACGTCTAGCTGAGATTGCGCCTTTACCAAGTTTCACCTTGATACACAAGGTCTTTGTCAAGATGTCTTGTAGACAAGGTTTCAGCGAGTTGGCCTCCTTGTGGCCACATTTGGAATCGATACACGCTGAACATCAAACTTGTCTGAGGTCTTAGTGAGGTGATCTCGCTTACCAAATTTCTCCTTGACACACAAAGTCTTTGTCAAGATATCATGTATAAAAGCAGATCAGCGATTCAGACCCCTGGTGGCCACAATTGGAACAGATATACGCCAAACGTCAAAGCTGTCCGAGATCTTACTCAGTTGACCTTGTTTACCAGGTTTCATCTTGATACATGAAGTCTTTGTCAAGATATCGCATACACAAAGTTTCAGAGAATCTGCCCCCTGGTGGCCACAATTAGAATTGAAGCATGCCCAATGTCAACCACACAGACAGACAGATAGACAGACACACACACAGAGTCAAGCAGTGTGTAGAAAATACCATTGTGATGAAAAAGGCAGTGTCCGTGGAGAGGGTTCTTTAACTAAAAGGCTCATTAAAAACACAATTAGATCACTGCAGCACTCTGTTTCAGAGTTTAACTCTGTGAAAAGTGTTCCCTGGAGATGACAGATAATAGTACACAACAACAAAATGAACATCCACCACACATGTATGCACAAAGCGCGCAGTGAAGAAGAGCAAATGGTGCAGCGGTACACATCCATCCTGAACGCTTCCATCAGTGACGCTCGCAAATTACATTCATAATCACGTCTGTCCCGAACAGACTCCATCACAGACAACGGAAACAAGACTTTTTGTAAATGCAACAAATTAAATAGGTGTGAATAAATTATAGGGGAACACTTTGTGAAAAACAAAACACGCCAACATCAACTGTCATGCAAAGGGAATGTAATTTTAATTTTAATTGCAAAAGGAAGCCTCCTGCTTGTTTTGACTTTAGATGGGTCACTTTTCCAAACAGGCTCTGTAGCTGGAAATGCCTCCAGAATGGGTTCTGACAAGCCCGGGAGAAGTTGTTGCTACAATATGAAAGAGTACACAAACCTGCCGGGAGCAACATTCCTTTCACTGCAACATATTTAAGCTGCATAACTCATTTTCTGCTGGCATTTTTACAAACAGTTGTCTTTAACGCTGTACAGAAATGAAAGAAAGTCAATCACAATTACTCACCTCTGTTTACTACTTTCTGAAACAAGTCCAAGTCTCCTATCAATGGTTTTCTATATCGAGCGATTATGCTTGTCGTAACTACAGCTGTCATCTGATTTTAAAGCTACAGTGTGTAGGATTTAGTGTCATCTAGTGGTGAGGTTGGAGATTACATTATGCCATCGGCAGTCACGATTTTCTTTCCCTTTATTTTTTCGCTTCTTTGGCGACGGGGATTCATGCTTGCTTGCCTGCTCTTGTGGAAAGCAATATGTACGATCCTCCATTTCACAAAAATGAGGATTCTCAAACTATTTAGTCTGCACTAGCAACCAGTAGACCGTGTATAAGGGAGCAACCCCTGATTACGCTTCTTCTTTCTCCAGTCTTCCAGCCGTGCTGCAAAATGGGAAAGACTGAGTAAGAATGTCCCTTTTGGGCTACTGTATCAACATGGCGGTGCAACATGGCGGCCTCCATGAGGGGGCCCGCCCCCATGTAGATATGAAGGGCTCATTCTAATCTTATGAAAACACATTGATTCATTGCTGCAGGTAATTATACGCTAATAAACAGATGGCTATGAATGCTATATTCCATTTCTGCTAATAAAGACCACTAAATCCTACACACTGTAGCTTTAAATAAAACAATTTGAGCTTTAAAAAGTCAATATTGACAACAGATGTGTTAGAGAGTATTTTGGAATCGTTGCTTTTCGAGGCCATGTGTTCCGTCGGAGCAGCACTCGGGATTACCTGCTGTTCAAGATGAAGAAATCCTGCGGGACGAGGATAGAAACCTGTTTTCTGGCCTACTGCATCAATTTTAGATTACACTATCTTGGCACGCTTTTAGAAAAACATCTATAAACAACGAATCTATTCCAACAGAACAAAGTCACAGGCAGCAGCTTTCTACTTTGTGATTTCTTTGCAGCTATTTATATGTCTTGTGCAAGATCAGTAATTTTGCGGGGAGAATACAAAAATTTGTTTTATTTTTGTCTGTCGTCGCCCAATAAAGTTGATTTTGTAGTTTCATACTGATCCAAAAAGTTTGTTCACAAATGGAATGTTTGTAGTTGCATTCATTTTCAATATTAAAAATGGGATACTGGCCTGAAGGCCTTGTGTCCCCCGTTGCACGGTGGCCGTGCACTGAATGTATGGAAAGTTATTGCGAGTACCATATGTAATACTGTAATTTTCGGGGGGTTTTTTGCTCCGTGACCTTGGAAAGTAGGTCAAGGTCACTGATCATTGAACTCATCCAAGACATCTATGGGATGCATCTGCGGTACAAATTTGGTGGCCGTGCACTCAACGTATCAAGAGTTATCGCCAGTACTGCCTTTCACCCGTACACACGTACGTACACACGTACGGACGGACAACATTTCTGTGTTCCGGGGCGACGGGGGACAATAATAATAGCAATAATAATAATACCTCTGGTAAGTAGGAAAACACCAGTGCCAAGGCTGATTTTGAAAGGGGAAGCACGATTTATCCAGCTTATTAAATAAGGATTAAATTAAAGCATCTGTCCTTATTATTAAATAAGGATGTGGCTACAGCTATGAAATTCGTATTCCAAGTGGTAGTGGCTACAAGTATCAGATATTTACGTGCCTGCCCAGCGGTAGCACTGAGTCCAACACTGTGAAGTACATTCTGAAGCACAAAAATGTCCAATTTTGTGCAGAATACACAAACAACAAACAAGGCCCTTCACCAACACCAAAAACTAAAAATCAATAGTTTCATTAAAAACATTATTTGATCATATTGCATGTGTCTATTTTTCTGGTCACCGAGCGTATATCAAGTCTTACCTTAAGCACTTGCTTTAATTGGGTGTTTTTATACAAATTGTTCCCTCAGCTGTTTTTAGGCAGAGGATGTGTTGTTTTCAAATGTTCAGTTTTTTTTTTAAATTTGTGGTATTGATCATTCATTTTGATTTTGAAAATTGTGCTCCTCTTGTTATATTCTTATATTAAGTAATTAGTACATTCCTTTTAACATACAGAATCAACAAAAACCTCAATAACTGTCCAAAAATTTCCATGACTACTGTAAAAATCACAAGTCTGAAGAAATATTCCTTTTACACATTTTTTTTTAATATATTTAAAAATGTATTATGGTTTGTAATTTGCTAATGTCCACCCTTACCTGCCTGTCTGTTTATTATCTGTGTGCTAACCTATGGAGTATATATCTTTATTATCTGTTCAGTCGTTGTCTATTATTTGCACAACTTTAGTCTTACTTCCTAGTTATTTTATTCCTTGTTTGAAATGTTCTTTGTTCCTTTTTCTGCGCCCTTCCTCATTTAACGTTTTGTTTCCCTTTATCTATATGGACGTCTGCTGCCTTTGTAAATGGTGCTTGTAATTGCCCCATATCATTAATATATTTATATTTACCTCAACTAAGGAGGTTTTTGTCAGTATTTGACTGTTGGTTTGGTTTAGAAAACAAGTGAAACACAAAGTCAGGAACATCGAGTGAGCAAAATTTTCAGCTCAACACGCTGAGGTGATCTTTATGGATGTGATATACAGGACTTCCATATTTAGTATGATTTGGTACAGATTGTGAAATCAAATTTTCCATCTGCTTCAGATGGTCACATGGTCTGAGCGCACTTGTCCTTTAACATGGATTGAATGTGCAACCTGCCACTGCAGCAATCCACTGACAAGCATGGTAGCTGTCCTTTCTTTTTCATTTGCAACATATCCGTACCCTCCTAATTTGTCGAGATGATGCAGACCAGTGTTTAATGTGGACTCTACAGGTCAGGTCTCTGGGGGCACTGGTGCCGTGCGTTGCTACATCCATCACACACCAAACCACCTTGGGTCCTGGATGGCAACCAGTCCATTTCCACCTCCCAAAAGGAGACAACAGTCTGTTGCAGCCAGGTGAAACGTGGGCATCGCCTTGGTCTTTTCCTGTCACTGGGGTCCTCAACACTGACATACCTGTGTACTGGATCATGCACAGAGAAAAATGTTACATGGCCATAATGCCATGGCTGACAATCCCTCACAATGCATGTGATACTAGTACCAAAGACACCCAGTCATTGTCTTAGGTCATTGGTTAGCGTCCAAGTATCACAACCATACAGTAAGACAGGAAGCACCAGGACACCAAAGACTCGGACCTTTGTTCCTTTGCAAAGGTATCGGCATTGCCAAACACCTCTGTCCAGTGACTCCATTAGCTCTTCCCAGGTGTTTCTCGATCTCAAAGGATGAGGTCACAAAGACATGAATGCCAGCATCGAGATAAGTGAATCTTTCAAGAAGTTTGACACTTTCAACATCTGATGCTTGAATCCAGGAAGTCACTGAAAGCCTGGATCGTAGTTTTGATCCATGACTATCGTAAAATCAGATACTCTGAGTCCACACTCAGCTTTTCAAGCACTGCAATCAGCGCATCCATTGATTCCACAAATATTGCCGCATAGTACGCACATTCATAGTCAGTGAAGTTTTCCTCAGTGACAAATGCATGCAAGTTGCTGTCCACAACCCTACAGAACATTCAGTCCATGCAAGTACTGAACAAAGTAGGAGCCAGAACACATCCCAGAGGAACACCGGAAGAAGAGACTCTGCCTCCATTCTGCACAGCACTCACAGTACCTGCATATAGGCTGGCAATAGGCTGGCAATGATGACCCTACCCGTAGTCATCAAATTTTGAAAAGATTTTCTCATTAGTAATAAAAAAATATATAAGCAAAAAAATCCAGCATACACATTGCAAAATCTACAGGAAGGATTGCTTTTGTGAGCCAAAAAACAAAAGCACCTCAGAATCCTCAATACATATTGAAAGAATCGCTGTCTATCATATCATATAGCAGCCTTACCCAAGAGCATATTTTTACTGTTGCGTTTTCTTTTGTTTAGCATGTTTGGCTGTCTGAACCTGTCCAAATTGTGGAATCCCTCTGCAGTGACTCATCTGTCCAGCCTTACAGCACTGCAGAACACAAAGGCTTATCTGTTGGCTGAGGATCACACACACGCATATGCACACATGCACACGCACACACATACACACACACCCACACACACAGATACCAAATGTCATTTTGCAAACAACAAATCATTGCAACACGTTTCACTTCTCTCAGTTCACTCTAAATGTTTGTTGTCCCATCCCAGCAACAAATTTATACATTGCTGACATTCAATAATTCATAACATTAACAGATCATTTATAATGATTTTTTTGGAGAGGACATAAGTGACATAATTAATTTAACATAAAAGTGTACACATAGCCCTGCAGGCTCAGTTCATTTGTTTTGAGTCACTTTAATGGGTCAGATTTTCTGAATCAGAATGTTTAGGCTGGTGTGGAAGATCATTCAAAACAGAATGTTTTTGCTTTTTTAAAAATCATTATTCTGCCCTGATGTAAAGTTGAGTGCTTTTCATGTCATATTTTACAGTAACTTGGGGCAATCTCCATGATGTATGATTAATCCATCAGGAAATCTGCATAATATGTGGTAAGCAGTGGTGGGCACAGTTCAGGTGCTGTATTTTCTGGACTGTAAGTCGCACTGGAGTATTCACATCTGTCCCAAAATGCATCATGAAGAGAAAAAAAAAACATATATGAATCACACAGGTCTATAAGTCGCATTTATTTTTGAAATGTGGTGCTACTTCTTCATGCAACAAGAAGCAAAATTAATTCAATCAGCTAATTATTTATTTATAATGCAAATGCCGCATTAGCGAGCAGAAGCTAAAAGGCAAATTAATGTTATTGTATGAGGCACAAACAACTCGGCGTAAGCTGCTCGCTGTGGCCACTGAACAGACGAAAATGTCTGTTCCGTTAAATGTGTGCACGTTTACCTCACTAAATGTAATAAAACATTTTAAAACTCCAATACATTTTAAATACATAATAGTTAGCCTTACCTTGGCCTAGCTGTCCTGCTCGTTGCTGTTTTTGTTGTCACACACAGTCCAAACAAGTGGAGTACCGAGTAGTATGAAGGGTATATTCCCTCTTTTTATTCAAGAGTGTGGCCTTTCAGTTTGAGAGCATGATTTATTAATTTGACTCATTCTCTAAGACCCAGCACATTTTGATCATCTGATCTTGGCATGCTAAACCTTTTTGGGACCCTCCATGGCTCAATTCAGGGGCTGTATCCTTCGAAGGCTGCATTCATCGACCGCATACGTCATAGTGGTGCAACTAGGCCATCTCATTTCGGAGTGCGGCCAATGAATGCAGCCTTCTTTCCCTTGAAAATGAAGGACACTACAGGTGTATCCTTTGCAGCCCAACCAATCCCAAGAGTCATTGAGTGAGAAAAAAAAAGTTTCAAGACAAAAGGTTTGGTAAATTATAAGACAAAACAAAAGGACAATTTTGGGCTCCATGTGTACAATTATAAATAAGTAACACTTATAAGTAAAGGATAAATAAGAATTTAAAAAGGACTACTAAACTATGGGATATGCCCTCTACGCTAGCTTGTCGTGTACAGCTGTCAAGGTTGCTAGGCAACAGGGGGTAGGGGCGGGATAAGCTAATGACGCAATAGCAAAATGCTCTGTGGGCTGGACTGTCTCATTTCAGAACAGTTGGTTTGGCCTTCGCCAATCGTAGAACGCAGCCTTTGAAGGATGTGGCCCTTGAATTGAGACACAGCCCAAGTTTACGCTAACATATTAAAATTTCAGTGCTTTAGGTCTTTTTTTCAGGGTTTTCGAGCTGAAAAACTAAGCCAAAGCTAAATTCATATAATAAAAATGACCGGTTATAGGTAGCTTCAGCTAAAAGCTTGAGCGGTTCATCGGTTTAGCGTCATCACACTTGTCTTTTCAGTTGGAGGATTAGCGGTTATCGAAGCTAATTTTTCGGTTAGCTGTGCCCACCACTGGTCGTAAGGTTAGAGAGCTGTTAATTCTGTATTGACGAGCTGGTACAGGATTGTTAATCCTCAGCAGTGCTGTGAATTGGCTATTAGGGGGAAACAAAAAAAATCAATGGTAGAGGTTGAGACCTGTTGTTGCTGTCCATTTGTTGGCTTCGTCATCTTCTCATTCTGCAGCTCATCAGCTGTCCTGTCACATTCAGACTGCACAGAGATAATTAGGCCCTTTTCACTTGTTAAATGGTTTTCAGCAAAATAGACCTGTCTGCAACAGCTGAAGTGGGGTCATTTATACGGCTGAGGCAATGTTTTACAAGCAGATGATTTGGTCCAAGGTTACAGTACATTGCTAAGCAACTGACAGATGTGTGACTTTAGAAATAACCTGCAGCTGAACTTTTGTGGACTGCATTGTCTCGCTGTTCTTTTCTGCTGGGAATTTACTCTGGAAGGCCCAGCTATAATTTAGATTTCCAATACTGGGAAGCTGCCAGATTGCCAAGACACTAAACCGCGCACGTTCATGTGGACTTTGATGCTCGAAAGCCCAGCAGACTGAATCTAAATTAGAATTACTTATAAATAAAGCAGGGTTTTGTCCAAAATAACACTCCAACTGCATTTGTCCCATTTGTCTAGTTATTAATGCATTCTTGCATTTTATAATTACTCACAACATGTATTGCTGGTGTCTGGATGCTGTACCGGACCATTGTGGTGAAGAAAGAGCTGAGTCGGAAGGCAAGGCTCTCGATTTACCAGTTGATTTACGCTCCTATCCTCACCTATGGTCATGAGCTTTGAGTAATGACTAAAAGAACAACGAGGTTCCTCCGTCGGGTATCTGGGCTTACACTCAGGGACAGGGTGAGAAGCTCGAATATCCGAGAGGGACTCGGAGTAGAGCCGCTGCTCCTTCGTATCGAAAGGAGCCAGTTGAGGTGTTTCGGGTATCTGGTGAGGATGCCCCCTGGTGGTCTCCCTAGGGAGGTCTTCCAGGCACGTCCAACTGGGAGGAGGCCCCACGGAAGACCCAGGACACGTTGGAGGGATTATATTTCCCAGCTGGCTTGGGAACGCCTCGGGATCCCCCAGGAAGAGTCAGAACTTGAACGAGGATATGGAAGTGTGGGCTGAGCTGCTTGGCCTGCTGCCATGGCAACCTGGAGCCGGATAAGCGGCAGAAAATGAATGAATGAATAAATTATTAAGTTTCTATGGGAACTATTAATTGTGCGCTACATCCGCGGTAAACAAATTGACCGGAGCTAAATTCTAAGCTTGGTGCAGAGTTGATATAAAACAGTATATTCAGAAAAAAATACGCTTAATTGGCTTCATTTTCAGAGATTGTTGTACCACTAATGTCCCAGCAATTATAAAGTAAGCCGCTCTCATTTTTTACTTGCTATTTTGACTGTGTGGTTTGAACTCATTCATTCCAAAATTAAATTTTTCCGAAAAGGGAACTCTTAAAAATGAAGCGATCATCAAAGGTGAGCGGAGCACTGAGAGGCTGGATTACCAGCAATGTTTAAACTGACAAGGGATGTAAAAAAAAAAGTGAACTAGCCTTTAATGTCACACAATGCTGCGCATTGTTCCTCTTCATTAACAGAAAGAGACGACAGCCAACCTGTTTGGCAGAAAGCTGCAGTGAACAGGAGGTGGAAAAGTCAGGGCACCACAAAGATGGTGACCTTATTTACGTAAAATGATCAATGGACTCCGTCTGACGCAGACGCTCAAAGCGCTTTATAATGATGCCTCACATTCACCCATAGAGATGTCAGGATGCTGCCATGCAAGGCGCTCAACTGCACACCAGGAGCAACTCAGGAATTTGCTCAAGGGCACCTGAGTGAGTTGCCTGTCTGACAGGGAATTGAACCTTGGACCTGCTGATCACAAGCCCTCTGCTTTAAACGCCAGGCCTTTACCTTTGTACATAGCAAACCCTGAAGTCTCAGCCGCTACCTACTTGTTTTCTCCCTCTGTTTTTTTTTCTTTTTATAGCCCCTGCAAACAACATTTTGGGGGGTATATAGAACTCACTCTGTCCGTCTGTCCACCAGTCTTGCAAGCGCAACCGGTTTTTGGATTTCAATGAAACGTCCCACAATGGCGGCTTCATCAAATGATGATGTGAACGAAGGGAAATAATTTTGGTTCGATATCTTCAACGGGAGCTAATTGTAACTTTGTTATTAATTTAGGCATCATGCAATATTGATTTATTTAAATAAAATAAGACTTTGACTTTGGACTGGCTGCCTGTCCCAAGAGAGTCTGGCTGCAGACCTCACCTGGGAGTAAATCTCCTCTGAGGGTAAGGAAATCCATGTGGCAAAACCGCTTTACAAACTCAGAAGACGCTGATAAGTAAAGTGCGGTATGTAAAACAACATCACAAACGGTGATATGAGTCTTTAGTCTAAGCGAAAACATCTATGTTAAAATAAAAATCATACATACCGGTATTTCCATATTTGCATCAGATTGACTGGCGTCATTTCCTTAAAGACGATGAAAATACAAAACCCATAATTCCATGTGTCAGATTAGCGTCATTTCCTTACCCTCAGAGGAGACTTTTACTGACACAGGAGATACTCCCAGGTGAGGTCTGCACCCAGACCCTTCTCGCCTGTCCAGGGTATACCCGCCTCTCACCCAGTGACTGCTGGGACAGGCTCCACCCCCCCGTGACCCTTAATTGGAATAACCGGGTTCAGAAAATGGATGGATAGTCTATCTCTCTATATGTGTTAAAGTAGGTCCGATAAATTAAGCTGATTGTCTTTCGGCTATCGCAGGTTGCTCAGGGTCACCACAGCAGATCCATATTGGGATTTGGCACAAGTTTTACACCAGATCCCCTTCCTAACACAACTCCACACACACACACACACACACACACACAGCCCCTGGTCTTCCAACCAAGTACCAATCAGGACCGGCTCTGCTTCACTTCTGAGATCTGACGGGATCAGCGGCACACAAAGCACAGTGACATCAATGAAAAATTCACAAAATTCAAATGCCATGGCTTTGTTTTATTACTCCTGATAGCATTTTAAAATAATCATTAACGCTTTTTGCGTAATTTTAAACTTTATTACAAAATGAAAGATCAAAGATATTTTTATTTATTTATTTTATATGACTTGTCAAGGCCCAGCTGCAATACCTTCAACAGCGGACCACACTTTGGGACTCAAGTCTTTATACTATAAAGATTTAGAAATGTATTTAAAGATATACTCCCACAGATTAATGCAATTAACTAGTTAACTAGTATGGCAACACAGGGGTTAGTTTCTTCTCTCCTTTTTTCCTTCTTTCTCACTTTTTCTCCCATCATGACCCCACACTTGCATTTTCTCTCTCTCTCTCTCTCTCTCTCTCCCGTGCACAGGGAGAGGCGGTTGGACAGTCACGTGACTTTTTGTCCTAACACAATTGGCCATGTTTGCCATTGGCCGATTGCTTTTGAAAGAGCGTTGGTTTCCATGGTGACGGGGAATGGCGGTACCTCTTCACTTTTCTCTGCAGCTGCCCTCCTCCTCCTCCTCCTCCTGTGTCTCGGTCGGTTTGAGTTTCTGTCTGTCCTCCTCCTGTGTCTCGGTCGGTTTGAGTTTCTGTCTGTCCTCCAGGCCCCGGCGGATCAGGTAATGGACCAGTGACGGGTTTGTCCGGCTCTCCTTACGTCATCCCGGCGGTCAGACTGAGCAGCAGACTGCAACAAGGTGAGGGAGATTTTTTATTTTTATTTTTGCAAAGTTGACACTTTTTGTCCAGTTGAGCACATGGCTAAACTTAGTGTGCATACACACAGGAAGCAGATAAGACAGGACAGTGTGTTGTGCACTCAGGTGTTTGTCTCCGTGCACAACCACAATGGAGTTCAAATGAAACAAACAAGATGCAGAATTTCAGCTTCAAGGGATTTAACAAAAATATCACATTAGCCATTTGGGAATTACAGCCATTTTTATACACAGATAGCCCTTCCATTTTCAGAGACCAAAACTAATTGGACAAGCTAGATCTATTATTGTTAATACTAATCATCACTTTTCCAGCCAGGTTTTTTTTTTTTTTTGTACACAAGTCAGGGGATGGATACACGAACATTTCAAAGTCACTGAAAATGTCTTAGGGCGGGCTCCCATTGCTGGTTTTTGATACCTGATTATCTATGTTTTTGGTGAAAAAAAAAATCTGATACCCAATCGGGGCCTGAACTGGGGTGTAATCTGTGGTAAAAGTAATATTGTAGAACATTGTGAGCAATGAAGAAAGTTTTAAACATGTTTAAAAAAAATTGATGACATCGGGATAAATCATGATCCACAAAATGTGAATAATCTATATTACTTAAGGAAGGAACCAGGCTTCTCTCTGCCACTACACGTTTCGCCATGTGAATACCTACGGTTCTATAATTGCACAGACTGATAGCTGACATACATGTGATGTGTCAGAGGACATTTTTAGCCGCGATTAACAACCCACTAATTATTTAATTACATACCGGTATTTCTTTTTTTCCCATGCTAAAAGTGGCGGCTGCCATCTTGGATTAACGCTATTTCCGCTGATTGGCACACACACACACACACACACACATACCTCACCTCTCCACATTGATTGCTACAAAATCCATCAATATCCACCATAAAAATCAGGCCATCCATGCTCCATTTGTCAACAGACAGCTTTGAAAGATTCCAACCATCAACTATACAGGTATTTATGGCGTTCTTTGACACAGACGAAGGCATGATTTCAGATGTTTACCTGCTGGGGCATAGTTTTACAGCAGGACTCACTGATCATCTTAAAGGCCTACATGTTGTCCATCACAGGGACGTATCACGTGAGCTCAAACTATCAAACTTGGTCATGAGGCCGTGCACTAGCACGGCCTTATGGTCTAGTCTTATTTAATTGGTGCAGACAGGGGATTATCTTGTGTAAAAGTAGGTAAAAGTGGACAAGCGGGTACAATATGCAGTAATCGGGAGCTACTGTTCTCTGAGCAGAAGCCTCCTTCTGATCCTCCTCCACAACTTGAAACCCATGAAAAGCATGCCGTGTTCTTCAACATAAGACAGCTTTTTGGAAAAGTGTGGGAAAAGCGCAGAAGTAGCGTTTTGTGCATGTGCCAACGCATGCGTAAAAACAATTGTGTAATGGGAATCATATGTCTGTATTCGGCAATGATCGGTCACACTTGTATGTATGATATAAAATAGTAGGTGATGCGAATTTTGCCTCCTATTTTTAAAAAATTGGGCTGATGATTTAAAAAAAATTCCTCAAATTGGGATGGAAATTGGGACAAAAAAAATCTGATAAAAGAGAAGTTCCAGACCAACTTAAAAAAGTGCTTCAACTGGTAACAATCTAATAAATTAGGTTGATCCAAATGAACTTAAGTAATATTTACATCAACTTATTTGGACAAACTTTATTCATTTGAGTGTTGCAAATTAAAACAATTTAATGAGGTTTTCTCTTTTTTCATTTTAGACTTCATTTGCATTATCATTAAGCAATACAAACAGTATGGTACTGGATGGTAAATCTGTCTGGAGGAGGCAGTTCTCAAAAACTGAACGACCGTGCAAGAAGGAGACTAGTGAGGGAAGCCACCAGCACACCCGTGACAACTCTTAAGGAGTCATCGGCTTCAGTGGCTCTCATTAGAGAAACTGTACATCGTGCAGCGTTTGTCTGTTGCATCAGCAGTTGTACAGCTTCAAGGTGTTCTTAAAAAGAAGACATGAAATTTCATCGGCGGTTTGCCAGTAGGCATGGATGGATTATGAGCCAGTGGGCCCTTGGGCAAAGATGGGGAAAGGGGCCCCCCTCATCGGCATCCCCACTGCGTCGGCACTCACCCCTGCACTCATGCACAAATCGGCAGCGGACAGTACAGAGGTTGCGCTAAAAGCACAATAAGTAGATTATATGATTGCGAGGGGCCCGATTAAGACATATCACATAACGTAACCTTTGACTGGAAGCCCCACCCAGACATCAGGGGTGGATAACACCGCTTAAGGGGCCCAATAAAGACATCACATAATAACCAGTGTTATTTGGGTGGCCCCACTCAGATATCGGGGTGAACATCATAACACGAGGTATATGATTGAGGGGCCCTATTAAGGCATACCACATAACATAACTAGTGTTATTTGGCTTCAGGGGCCCATTAACATGTCAGGATGGATAACATAGTGGTGTGGAGGCTTGGGCTCCAGGGCCCCCTCAGCCCTTGGGCCCGGTAGGCCCGTTCAGTAATCCATCCTTGCCAGTAGGCCCACGGGAGACTCAAGCCTAGATTTAATCTGTTTTCTTGTATGAAAATCCTGCAAATAGATGCACAGACATTTTGA
The DNA here is from genome assembly GCA_900302635.1 of Chatrabus melanurus. NCBI lineage: Eukaryota > Metazoa > Chordata > Actinopteri > Batrachoidiformes > Batrachoididae > Chatrabus > Chatrabus melanurus. The sequence continues at coordinate 2,857 of OMMV01206179.1, read as the reverse complement.
ATTTTCTCAACTTCAGGATTTTAGTTACATCAATTTAGATTAAAAACTTTGCTCTAGCTGCTATTTTATGTTTGACTAACTTAAAATGCTGATCCAGATTAATGCACAAATGCTAGTTCATGAAACTTAAAAATAATGTGTTTGATGAAAAATAAGCTTTTATGGTATTGCAAAGAGTTGTCATCCCTTTGTGATATTAACTCACTCTGATTGGTATAATGTTTGGACCAGGAGCAATTTGGGGTTTAGCATCTTGCTCAAGGGCATATTTGCAGATAGGTCTGTTTACGAACCGTTTGTCTTATTGCGAACCTGCTCTACCACTTGAGCCAAAGTCACCTCGCAAACAGAGGTGGAATATTCATTAGACCGTTTATCCATCCATCTATTTCCTGCTGCTTATCCTATTAGTGATTGTGGTGGGGGTGGAGCCTATCCCCGCAAACAAATCAAACTATAAACTAGAATATATTTAATTAACTAAATAAAGTAGTCATGAGTCAAACAAACTCAAATAAGATTAGTTTAAAGATTACATGCTGTGTGGCAACAATGGCTAAAGCATTCAAGCTGGTTGTATTCAAACCAAAAGGTTGGTGGCTCAAATCCTCACTACTTCTGCATGTCAAATTGTCCTAACCTGACGGGCGAGGATGGCGTTAAAACAGTGACTTAATATTGTATTTTAAGTTCACTGGAGTCGGAATTTTGAGTTAGGGCTGCACCTAATGATTATTTTCATAATTGAATAATCTATTGATTATTTTCTCGATTAAATGATTAGTCGTTAGGTCCACAAAAATGCCAGAAAATGGTGAAAAATGTTGCTCATTGTTTTCCAGCGCCAAAAATGATGCCTTCAAATGCCTTGTTTTTCCACAACCGAGAGATATTCAGTTTACTGCCAGATAGGAGAAACTAGTAAAATAAGCCAGAAAATATTCACATTTAAGAAGTAGAAAATCAGAGAAATTGGATATTTAAAAAAAATAAAAAAAATCACTAAAAATTATTAATCGATTATCAAAATAGTTGTCAATTAATTTAAGAGTCGATGAATAATTGATTAATTATTGCAGCTCTATTGTGGTTTGCTCAAATGTAACATATTGGGTTGAGCAAACGATTTAAATTAAGTTGATGCAACTAATATTCTTAAGTTGACAAAATTCAAAATGTCTGTGCAGCCGGTTGCCTTTAGTTTTTAAGTTTTCTCAACTGTTTTCTGTGTTTGCAGTGTCGTGGTATCGTGTTCTACTTGAACTACTATTTATGTGGCATCATATGCATCTAACTCAGCCTATGTAGATAAAAAGTCAAGATGGGCCACCGTTTGCTCTTGGCTGTCATGAGAGCTGTACGGTAGGCTTAGATGCTTTTTATGTTCCATGAAAGATTCAACAGCTGTGCGTTCTGCTCCGCTTGGCTCTTCATGGCACAAACACAATATGGGCTGTGTTTCGAGAACCAGGTCACTTTGTGAGAGTTTTCTGGCATGATAACTACCCTGAAGTGGTGCCTGCTCATCTGCCCTTCTTGGGCTCCGCCAACCAGGTGGTTGCATCTGTATTTGGTTGCTGTGGCAACGCTGAAATTGGGCTCCTTTTATTTCCCTCAGGTGCAATTTATCTGATGACCTGGAGGATCCTCATGGATGCACTCACACACCCCCACCAAAAACACGCACAATCAAGCATCTATTTTGTGACACTTAACCCTCACATGAAGGAAGCGTTTGTCAGTCACAGATGTGAAAGATATTACTTACAATAATGTAGTTATACATGTTGGCCAGGTTAGATTCACTTTATTACATATGCCATGGAGGTTATGTTTTCCATCAGTTTGTTTGTTGGATTACTTCATAAACTATTTTTTGTTAAATTTGGAAATGTTTGGCTGGCATCAAATTTACAGATACATTATGATAAAGAAGCAGATCTGGGAATATTTTAATGGATATCTTTACAATGTACCATGGCTTTCCCCCCTATAGTCAGTTTACAATGAAATCCATCCATCCATGCATTCTCTATACCCGCTTATTCCAATTAAGGGTCACGGGGGTGCTGGAGCCTATCCCAGCGGTCTTTGGGCGAGAGGCGGGGTACACCCTGGACAGGTCGCCAGTTGATCGCAGGGCGACACATAGACAGACAAACACTCTCACACACACCTACAGTCAATTTGGAGTCACCAATTCACCTAACATGCATGTCTTTGGAAGTGGGAGGAAGCCGGAGTACCCGGAGGGAACCCACGCAGACACGAGGAGAACATGCAAACTCCACGCAGAAAGGAACTGGGCATGGTGGGAATCGAACCCCAGACCTTCTTGCTGTGAGGCAAGAGTGCTAACCACTGAGCCACTGTGCCGCCCACTTACAATGAAATAATGGACAGAAAAAACAGAAGTAATATTATCTGTAACAATTTAAAATCCATTATCAGGTGTCGTGTATTGTTGATCTGGCTGATGTGTAGTTCAACTAAAGGTGGCTGCACACTTCATCAGACAGCTTAACTGTCTGATTATACGAAATTGGTTCATGTTGCATTTCTGCAACAATCGCACTTCTGAATAATTCTGATTTAAGCAGTTCCTACACTTTGCCAAGTTTGGCACGGAGTTTTCCCAAGTAACGCTTCAGCACGGCTCGTGCGTGATCCTGGGAGGAGGTCGGCATGCTGCTCGGCACAGATCAGCACAACTCAGGAAAGCTCACTTAAACTTGCGCCAGTTTTGAACAAACTTTCAAAAAAATGTCATACTCCCGACCGCCTCGCATTCAGCTGGGCGCAGGCTCGATGCATGTCATCACCCAATTTTCACGTCGAGCATGCAAAGAATCACCCT
>OMMV01206174.1:0-16228 GCA_900302635.1 Chatrabus melanurus | reverse complement strand
TGTCACAAGCTTCTGTCTGGAACAACCAGTGACTATCAGGAAAAGACTGATTGACAACCGAGAACAGAGCGGTGACAGCTGGAGAGGCAGCGGACAGCCCGGAGAGACAGCAACGGGGCAGTGAGGGTTAGCAGCCCGACCTGCATCTTCTGAGAGGAAGAACCCACATTCATAAGCTACAGATCGACTGACGGAGATATACCCCCAGGGATCCCCGAGAGGGGGGGAAGATGAGGATCCCACTCGGACGGACCAAAGAGCGCCGACACACAGCAATGGAAAGACGACGATGAGTACAGAATGCTTTTGTGGCAAAGTGTGCAAAAACCCACATGGCCTGAAAATCCACCAGGCCAAGATGAGATGCATGCAGATGATACCTGTGACACAGTGCACAGGGGACACCCCTGGTGAGACGCAGGAGGAGCTAGGCCTGGAGCCAACCCACAGCGCCCAGAACCTCCAAGTGACTCAAGCCCCAAACCCACGCAGAACATCAGAACATCGTCGGGTAAAATGGCCCCAAGCTAACAAGGAGAAGGAGTGGCTCCAGTTCGACGGCATGATGCGAGCCCATTGAGGTGGGATGCAGAGGTTTCGCTGGCCAGTCTCTCTGCAGGGCCTACAACATGCTGGGCATCACAGGGGCCAGCAAGCGAAGGGCCATCAAGGAGGTCACTGAGGCAGCAGAAGTTGCCTCAAGGTGGCTGTGGTTAAGGAGAGGAGAACCGTGGGTGGGGTAGCGCTACCTGGACACAAGCTGGGGCGTGATCAACCCCAGCTGGGTCGCCTGGGTGAGAGTGTATGACAATTGAAAGACCCGAAACACTCCATGACCCCAGGTAACATCACTGATGATGTGTCCAGGTTGCATCACTAGTTCATGTATGTCACAAGTTTATTTGTTGCACCATAATAATTTGAATGAATTCTAGATATGTTTCAAAAATTTGAACCCCAAATTCAGGTATAACATGATAGTGGGAACTAACCCTAACCCTAATTTAAGCAACTCAAAAAATGCACGTGTGACAAATGCATTATTTTGAACAAATCAAATAAAAAAGACATTCATCATTGCTTCAGGCATTTGACAGAAGGCCAATTCACGGCACATGACTATACAAATGCAACAGGATATCTTCCACATGCTTACAGTAATGCAGAGCAGGTAGCTCAGTGGGATTAGGAGTTTAGATACCAATATGTCGACCTGGGTTCGATTCCCTGTCACACTACCTGTCTGTGTCTTTGGAAAAGACATTTCATCTGCATTGTCCCAGTCCACCGGGGTGGACTGGGACAACCCTAAAGCAACTAGCTAAAGCAACCCTTTATAGGTGCTCCAACCAAACACTGGGAGTCACTACTGCAACAACAAAAACCATCACTGCCGACCCGTGAGGATTACTACCTGTGTTTGATAGAACACCCCAGCCAAGCTGCAGTGTAGCACTACTGGGGACCATCTCAATCTCTGCAATGGCATGCACATAGCTTATACCAGGGATGGGCAATAGTGTGCCATGAAGGACCAAGACGGTGGAGGTTTTCCTTGCTACTGATCACCTCAGCAGGTGATTTCACAAATGATCTGCACTTTAAGTTGATGGGAGGATCTCATCAGTAAAACCATTTGCTGAAGTTATTGGTTGCAAGGAAAACCTGCACCATCTTTGCCCTTCATAGTACATTGTTCCCTGACCATGCTTAATACCATATAGTATTGGGGCGGTAATAGAAACAGCTTTTTAAGAGTTTCCACCAAAAACAATGAAGATTGTGTACCCATAGTTACAAAGGAAAAGAGGATGTGTACCTTCAAATGATGAGCTTTTCTCCGAGCCGTCTCTGACCTGGATCTGTCTGATGAGATCTGAGTTCAGGACTGGGGCATCAGGCGAGGAGTGACCAAGGTCTACAGAACGTCTCTTTAGGCACGGGTTTCGTTGTCGCTCCTTCCGTAAGTGTCTAACCACCTCCTTATTTCCCCCTGGAGAATGGAAACAAGATGCGTCAGTGGGTTAACGCTGTTCTGCAAAGAGCAACTGTCTTTAGTAATGCTCAGTTTGTACTCATTTTGGGTTTCTATTTACCGTTTGGGGCATTTGGTGTGAACGATATCCTTCTCTTAATGCCGTTGGCGTCTTCACCATCTGAATCACAATCATGAGAACCGGAGGGCTGCAACAATGTGAAAGAATCACAAAATAGAAACAAGAGGAATGCAGATGAATTTTAAATCACTGTAGCAATAAAGTCTTGTTCAAACCATAATCCTGATAATCAGCTCATAATGCCACTGTAACATCACCCACCCTGGCAGACTCGTCTCTGAGGTTAAAGGTCAGCTCCAAGTTGTTGAAAAAGCAGTCGGCAAACTCTGGGTACATGTCTAATACTTCCAATAAATCTTCCCTCTGAATGGTGCTCAGATCACAGTAACTCAGTGCGCGCACGTCAGCGTTGGACTTTCCAGGCTTGGCAAAAAGATGGATCATTTCTCCAAAAATGTCATTTTTTCCTGGTCATAACACACACACACACACACACACACACACACACACACACACACAATAAATCTCCAAGGAATTACAAGTAGTAATAATAACAACAAAAATCAACTTTACCTGTGATGATGCTACAAGTACGCTACAGAAAAAACCACTCATTTGCTACATTTGAATACTCATACTAGCTTGCTATCTGTGTTATATAGTAACGAAATAATAATACTTCACTACTGTACTTAAGTATGTTTTGGGAGTATCTGTACTTTACTTGAGTTTTTTTTAAAAATTCTGTCAACTTCCACTTTTACTTCACTACGTTTCCTAACTTAATTGCATACATTTACTCTGATACATTGCCAATGCGCAGTGTCGTTACAAAAATCAGATTAAATGAAATTTGATGTTTTCTCCACCGCTCTAAGGCGACCTGTGACTGCAACAAAGTTTTGGGGAAGCTGAAGCTTCATGTTTTGAGGTGCCGGATAAACTTGATAATATTCAAAGTTCTCACTGCCTTCTGTTTTTATTAACATGTACTTGTACTTTTACTTTCGTTAATTAAGTACATTTGATTATAGATTACTTGTCATACTTAAGTACAGTAAATACTAGATACTTTGAGACTTTTACCTGAGTAGCATTCTATCTGTACCTCTACTCAAGTGTGGCTTTCAGGTACTTTATACAACACTGCTTACTATAGTAGGCAAAAAGCAGTACGTCACAATTTGTAGGGTATCTGAATAGTCAGTAGGCATTTGGCAGTAGCCGAATGGTGCCCGGATGATCTACTACTTCCCATGAGGCAGCTGGGGCCTGGTAACCAAAGAAGAACTTCCTGGGAACATTCAAAGAAGATAGCGGACATACATGAAAATGGTAGGTGCGTCTAATGGGCTGTGGCATTGTAAAAATATACATTTACTAAGTATCAGCAATTGTTTAAAAAAAGGTTTCTGTTGCAAAATAGAAATGTTCGCGACATATGTGGGGATGCTCAAATGTGTCATCTGTAAACATCCCAGTCAAAGGACAGGCAAGATGGCAGCGGCGGCTTATTACGTCTGAATTCAGTCCATACTACTCACTCGCTTACTTCTAATACATACTACAGTAATGGCAGGGTAGTAGGTTCCTAATCAAAGATAGTACATACTGAGTATTTGGATGCAGGGCTAATATCCTTTCTACAGTATGTTGACTTATCTAACTCTTCCTCCTGCTCTCATTAAAGAACAACATGTTGGTCCTATTTGTTTTTGTGGAATATGAAAAACATACAGCTTTCTTTGTACTCTCCCTAGGCCTGCTCATCAGTTCTCTTTCTGTCTTTGATCTATTATTAACGCAGAGGAATAACTGGCAACTCAAAGAAGCTTTGATGTGAGTGAGAGGAGGCTGTGGCTGTGATCGACAAACTTTGTTATGCGGTGCAAAGGGAGGATTTGATCTGACAATGGCCATCGCATTGTGAACCGCAGTCAGAACAGGTTTGGGTTTGGGAAGTCATAAAGTCGAAAGCAGGTTTAGTTTTCAGGCTTCAGAGTAAAAGAGTTTTCTTTGATTTGGAAAAGGTTGAGAGGTCTACCTAAAGGCCATCATAAAAAATAGCTTTGTTGGCCCCAGGGTTCCTTAAATGCCAACGCTGCAGGCAGGGGTTCAGGAAAAACGGATATGTTGGTTAACGGTGTGACTCTCACAGCATGCATTGGACAAATTTCAACCAGAGGCGACAGCGTCACACAGAGTGGTATATCTCTCCCCACAAACAAAGATTTACATAGCTATTAGCATTAGCTTCCTTTAGATGGTGGTGTACGAGATGAATTACTCATGTGGTACAATGACACTGGGCTTACAGGGCTGCAGATCATTAAAACAGAAAAATATCTTCATAGGGCTCCTTGGTAAAACCAGGCTCAGTCAATTCCAATTTTTCAAGTCAAATTCCACGTTTAGTTCCGCATATTGTAACAAGCAACAGTGGCCACCAGGACCCTGCGATTAGCAACAAGACTTCACAAGCAACCGAATCGATTTGCCTTTATTTTATGTTATAGTCATTGTGTATGCTAAAAGATGCCAACATACCCCAAAAGAGGACCTTCACTGGTCCTCACCTATATCTATGAAAACACAAAATTTCATAGCTGAATAAGCAGTAGTTTTTACTGTTAGTTGCAGAAATTTTGCAGATCAACTCACTGACTCACTCATGTACTGATTCATCTTATGCTTGCCCTGTTAATCACAGGAAAAATGGTTGATTCTAATTCCTATTCAAATGAACAAATAATAAAAAGTGTCATATTCTATGTGCTTTCAGCAAGCAGGGAACCAAGCATATAAAAATGGGTATTAAAGCTTGTTATAATAGCCCATAGACCAGGGGTCACCAACCCTGCTCACTGGAGATCACTTGTCCTGCATGTTTTCCATGTGTACCTGCTGCAATCACAGGTAAATAGTCAAGATAGGTGTTTTCTAGCTCTTGATTGGCTGAGCACACCTGATGTAGTTAATTAGCAGTGGGTGGAGCAGGGAGAGTTGGAAAACATGCAGGACAGGTGACCTCCAGGTGCAGGGTTGGTGACCACTGCACCTGGAGGGGAAGCATCAGAAGAAAAGGTTATTTTCAGATCCCTAAGAAACTACTTGCTGTGCATGTTGCAGCAACTAATTGCCATTAGCAGGCGAGCTAACGTTACCTAACTTGAACCAATAAAAACACAAAAACACACTACATTCACACGTTTTTCAGTAACGTTAGCTTACCTGGCCAATAGGATGAACTCCAACTTACTAAGTCACTTCGATCCAAAAAAACCAAATGGAGGTCTCTCCAGTTCTCAACAGCAGTGCCTACATTCCTATGTTGACCGGTGCTTTCGCCCGACGTCAATCTGATTCCCATTTGGTATGACGGGCTTCAGCAGATAAAAACTTTATTTGTATTTTTAGTCTTGGTTGTGGTGTTGTTAGTAGGGTTGGGATGACTAATCTTGACAATAAATTAATCAGGTCAGATCTAAGCAATGAAACTCCAAATTGACTTTAATAAAAAAAAAACAGCTATAGAACTACTAGTTTGGTACGATATGGTCAAGAAAACAGCTTCTGTAGCATTTTTTTTTTTGCTGAAATTGATTTTATTTTATTTTATTTTATTTTTTTTTGCGGTTTTGGCTTCAATAGAGACCAGACAGTCAGAAAATGATGGGGTTCAAATTTTCAGACCCCTCCCCCCCGGGAGGCCATTTCCATTTTGCACCCCTCAAAACTAACTATGCACCTATTTCTGCCATTTAGCAACCAATTTTCATCACGTTAGAGTCATTTTCTAGGTTTATAAGTATCATCATCATTAGGTTCCATCTTCTCGTCGAAGGTTGGATGTCATTTCCCTCCAGCTTTCACGGTCTTCTGCATAGGCTTTGCAGCGGGCATAGGTGTTATCATTCCAGGATGTGATGTTATCAATCCATTGCCTGCGTATAAGTATACTAAGATAATTTATTATACTTTTGGAGCAAATGATTAGACTCTTCTCCCCTTTCTCGGGGGGGGGGGGGTGTCACTTCCGTTTTGCCCCCTCAAAACTAACTATGCCCCTATTTTTGCCATTTGTTAATCAATTTTCATAATGTTAGTGTTGTTTTGTAGGTTTTAGGTCTTAAAATTTGCTCTGAAAGTATAAATTAATCAACTTAGTATCCTTAAAATCCTACAAAACAACTCTAACATTATGAAATTTGGCTAACATATGGCAAAAATAGGGGTATGGTTAGTTTTGAGGGGGCAAAATGGAGGTGACCCCACCCAGGGAGTGGGGTAAGACTCTAAACATTTGCTCCAAAAGTACAGTCAATCATCTTAGTATGCCTCTAATCCTACAAAATGACTCCAACATTATGAAAATTGGTTGACAAATGGCAGAAATAGGTGCATAGTTAGTTTTGACGGATGCAAAATGGAAATGCCCCCTCCCACCCCCCAGGAAGGGAGGGAAGGGTCTGAAAATTTCAACCCCATCGTTTTCTGACAGTCTGGCCCCTAATGAAGCCAAAAGAGAGAGAGAAAAAAAAAAATCAATTTCAGCACAAAAATCCTACGGGAGAACATACCATACCACACTATACAAGTTGAAAACATGACTTGGCAACTTTCTTAGTTTGCTCATCTTTGTTTAGTTCCCATATTTGCCTTTTGGTGGCATGGTGCTGACTTCTCAGTGACAGGCTGGAAAGTGACTTGTGATTCCTCATACCTGTGCTACAGATTCGCAGCCTCTTTTCTGGAAACTGAAATGTATCCTTATTCTTTGCTGGGAACTTGAAATTGAACTGAAACTTTGGGCGGTCTCCCATTACTGGTCTTTGGCCCCAATTTCCATCCCAGTTTCAAAATTGAGGAAATTGAGCCCAATTGTTTACAATAGTAGGCAAAATTTGTATGACCAACTATTTTATATCTGCTTACATACGAGTGTAACTGAATTTTGCCGAATACACCTGAGTACATACGATTTCCATTACACGGTTGTTTTTGCGCATGCCCCGACGCATGCCTAAAACACTACTACTGCGTTTCCCCACACTTTTCCAAAAAAGCTAGTGTCTCTGTTGACATCTCAAAACTGTCTTCTGTTGAAGAGCGCGACATGCTTATCATGGGTTTCATGTTGCGGAGGTGGAGCAGAAAGAGGCTTCTGCTCAGACAACATTTCACCTACATTTACACAAGATTACCCCTGTTCAGCACCAATTAAATCCGACTATTCACGTCTTGTGGATCATGATTTATTCCGACGTCACATTTTTTCAACATGTTTAAAACTTTCCCGATTGCTCACAATGTTCTACAACACTACTTTTACCACCGATTACATCCAAGTTCAGCCCCCAGTTGGGTATCATTCATTCATTCATTTGGTTTATTCATTTCGTTTATTCCAATTAAGGGTCATGGGGGCTGCTGGAGCCTATCTCAGTTGTCATTGGGTGAGAGGCGGGGTACACCCTGGACAGGCCGCAAGTCCATCACAGGGCCACGTATAGACAGACAAACACATTCACACTCTCACTCACATCTATGGTCCATTTAGAGTCACCAATTCACCTAACCTGCATGTCTTTGGAAGTGGGAGGAAGCCGGAGCACCCAGAGGTAACCCATGCAAACACAGGGAGAACATGCAAACTCCACACAGAAAGGACCAGGTCGGAAGCGGACCTGGGACCTTCTCGCTGTGAGGCAACAGTGCTAACCACTAAGTCACCGTGCCACCCCCAATTGGGTATCCTTTTTTTTCCTTTTTTTCTTTTTGCGCATCAAAAACATAGACAATCAATGGGAGACCACCCCAAGAGAGTCTTTGAGATTTCCTGATTCTTGGAAATAAAAGTAATCATTGTTCAAGTCAGGAGGCATTCTACATCAACCACAGTGGAAATGTACATGTTAAATTGACTCTGTGAATTGAACATTGAAGCCATAAAAATATATGAAAAAGTTATCTGAAACAGATTATTTTTGTTAAAGAAAAATCATGCTATCTGAATTACCCGACTGGTCAACTAGAAGAAAATAACTCGCCTAGCCGCATACTAGCTAGTCGTAGCTGACTATGATGACTAGTTGTCCCAACCCTAGTTTTTATTCTGTGTTGTGCCAATAGCTGGTTGTTTGTCGGTGTTACCTGACTCCATGTGCTGCGCAATCAATTCTGGAATACAAACCACAATCCTCTCTAAACGTCACAGCCTATGCAAATGGATTTTACCGTGAAATCTAACCCGATTCCATTAGAGTGAGCAAAGTATACAGACTAAGTATGCAAGATATGCAGCTGAGAAAGTCGGAAAATGGCGCCTTTTTTTGGGTGAGGTTACAACCTGTTCACACATATGCATTAAAAAGTGATTAACAAATGTCAAAACCTACATAAATTAAAGCTGAGACAGTTGAGCGGTTAATAACATCCACGTTTTTGGAAACACATGGGAGGAAAATGGTGCTGATAAAGCAGTGTTTGTATTAAATCTAAAAGGTGTGATTTGTGAGATCAGTGACTTTCTTCCTGTGTTTGTTAATAATGGCTTTTGTGTGATGTTGCTTTATTTTGCAAAGCTCAGACCTCATTCTGTCAGGTGCAGCTTTGGAGAGCATTCATCTCGTGAATCATGGCATATTTAATCCAGGCTTGTCCTGTAGCACCTGTTTGTGACTCACACGTGGAAAAAAAGATAATTACTCTAATAAGAGTAATCAGTAATCTTCATCAGTATATTACAGAGGCCTTTGCTGCCATTTCCGTAACAGTGATTTTGCAGCTTTAACTTGTTTCCCCGTTCTGTCAAAAAGTGGCAGCCGTTTCACTGTGCCATTTTAAAAACGGCAAAACAATCTCTCGTGGAGCAACTTAATAGAAATGTCAGACTGTCACGCGTGTCACATGAACAGCCGTGTTGCCCAAAGGACATAACTGCGAAGGCGCGCTCGCCATACCGCTCTTGTCAAAAATGTGTGAACACGATGTGTTTTAGCTCGTGTAATGACTTGCAAACTATCAATGTTTGAAAGGCTGCATGCTGCAATGCTTACTTTTCTGATGTGTAAAAAAAGAAAAGTGCTTTGTAAGTGGTTTTGTGTTTAAAGTGTGTGCACTGTAAAAAAAAAAAAAATTCGACTCCATTTGACTCAGTCATCTTGTTGTTTTGACTCAGTTAAGTCAATGCAAGTGTCCCGTTGACCCTTTCCACTGACATAACTTATAGTCAGGTCCATAATTATTTGGACAATGGCATCATTTTATAATTGTGCCTCTATACACCACCTCACGTACGAGCACCTGATGTACACCAGCGTGCTCGTAGTGTAGACTTTCAGCTTTAATTCAATGTGTTTAACAAAAATATTGCATTAACCATTGAGGAATTACAGCCATTTTTATACACAGTGCCTCCATTTTCAGAGGCCATAAGTAATTGGACAAACTAAAAGTATTATTTTTAATACATATCCTCACTTTCACATCCTGTTTTCTTTTGACACGACAGGGGATGGATAGATGAACATTTCTACCATCACTGAATATGTCTTGGACTTCATTTACATCAATCATTAAGAAACACAAACATGATGGTACTGTATGGAAATCTGTCTGGAGTAGGCAGTTCTCAAAAAAATGATTGACTGTACAAGAAAGAGACTAGTGAGGGAAGCCACCAAGACACCCAGACAACTCTGAAGAAGTTATTGGCTTCTCTGACCGTGATTGGGGAAATTGTGCATGGTGCAACTTTTGTCTGTTGCACCATCAGTCACACCTTCAAGGTGGTGTGGGACAGAGAAGAGTTTCATACAAAAACACAGATCAAATCTAGACTCAAGTCTCCCATGTGCCTTCTAGTAAATGTAGCTGATATTTCACATCTTCTTTTTAAGAAAATAATTCTCTGTACCACTCCACTGTGAAGCTGTATAACTGATGATGCAACAGACAAAGGTTCATGATGCACAGTTTCTCCAATCACAGCCACGAAAGCCTAGAACTCCTTTAGAGATGCAATGGGTAATGGCTTCCTTCACTTCTGTCCTTCTTGCATGGTCACTCAAATCCTTATACTTAGTTTGTCCAATTACTTATGGCATCTGATAATGGAGCGACTGTGTATAAAATTGTCTGTAATTCTGAATTTTTTGTAAAACCCTTTGAATTAAAGCTGAAAGTCTACACTACAAGAACATCTTGGTTGTTTGATTTGTACAAAGGCAAATTGCAAAAATTGTCACTGTTCAAATAGTTATGGACCAGAGTGCAAAAAGATGACTTGACTGAGTCAAGTGGAGTCAACAATTCCTTTTTTACAGTATATGTCCAATGGGAAGTTTTATTTTGTGCAGCACTAATTGAAAGTGCTATATAAATAAACATTATTATTATTATTAATATGAAACTGCACTGCCTGTCCTTCCTGGAGCTGAGAACAGCACCATCTGCCACATGTCTGTCAATCCAAAATAGAGTAGGTGGATAACAGAAGTGATCAGTTACATAGTTCAGTCAATCAGCAGAAACTAGTCAGTCGAAAGTAAACCAGCCTGTGAATTAACAATGCGCTGACCTTATGTGTGGTGCGCTTTTCACATTTTCATTCGTAGTTATGTTTGGTAACATTATTTTCACACGTGCAAACTAATGTTCCATACGCTGCATTTCATAAGTTAACAAGGTCATTACAAATGGGGAATTGCGAATGTTCATAGATTAAATTCAACATCTGAGCAGAATACAGCATCTTGAATTCACTTGTGGGTACATTCGCATGATGTTACTTAAGTGCAATTATTGCTGTAGTGACTAAGGATTTGCTCCCGCATATTCAACAAATGCACCAAGAGGATAAACATCTTTGAATTGACTTTCATTGTTTCAAGATCAAAGCAAACGAAAAGCAGTGGAATAGAATCAGTTTATCCTTGTCTAGACATGACTTTTGAATCGTAGCAGCTTTGCTGCTGACATTTCAGCACTATGCTGAGAGATATTATATTCCATAGAGATGACTTTTCAAATTGTTCACACCTCTCAGCGATAGAATGCTAGAAAGAGACAAGAGCAAAGGTTGCCATTACACCCGTGGCAGCGATGATACTGGTAAAAGGTTAAAAAAAAAATCTCTGTCCATGCAAAGGACGCGGCATTCCTGCTGTCTACTGTCAGACTTAGACTTCTAAGAAAGTATGTACTAGTACTTTAAAATAAGATCATTGTATGGCATAGAAAGAAGGCCATATGAAACATTTTATTCTTGACCTCTTTTAAAGATGCAACAATACAGTTCCCACTAAAGAAAAAAATGCTGAAAATCAAACTAACTTTGGTTAACAGTGAGAGTAGACATATGTAGCTGTTCATTTTATTGATTATGTGCAGGAGACGTTTTAATAAAGAATATTGTGCTGCAGTTACAAGGTGGTTTAAAAATGTTGCTACATGCAGTATGCTGTCAGAACAAAATTTGAACAGCTACTGAATTTCATCTTCAGGAACGGACAGGCGTGAATTTTTCATTGTTATTGTAGCAACGGATACCTGCGTTTTTTATTGCTAGGCCGTGTACCAAAAGATGCGTGTTCTCTTTCAATATTCCCATATCGCTTAAAACAGAAAAGTTGCTCTCTGTTTCTCCCCACTCCTGACCTACTATCATACATGGATATAAGCTGGATAATTACCATAACATTACAAATTATAATAGAGTAACTACATAGTGACAGGAGTGGTACTGCAACAGATCGATATGATCTTTTAAATAACGAGTATCACTTGCATTGTGAGAGCATCAGCTACAACATTTTGGCCATGTGGCGCGTTTCTCTGTGCATTGATCCAGCACCAAGGTGCCTTAATGTTGAGGACCCCAGCGGCTGTAGAAGTCCAAGGGAATGCCCACCTGGCTGTGGCAGATTGATGGTTACTTTTGAGAGGTGGAGATGATCCGATGTCTGCCTGGGTGGTTGCCAGCTGGGACCCGGTTCGATTTCGTGTTGTGGTGGATGCGACGATGTGCAACACCAGCGCATGCTCCCATGCTTGACTTGAACTTTTAGAATTATAATATTTGTGTGTTGCTTTGCAACATCTAGATACACTCTTAAAATAGATGTCCCCTTGATTGGGGTCAAAGGTCAAATTCAATTCTCTGCTAAGGTCAATGTTCAAATTAAGCTAAATTTTCATTGGGACCCACCCCCGCCCGGAGAGATGCCTGGGTGGGTCAGTGATTGTGTTATGTTGACTCTTGACCTCTAATGACCCCTTGACTGGGGTCAAAAGTCTAATTAAATTTTATGCTTTATAGGACTTGCTGGGACTTGGTTTATTACTGCATTGGAGCTGTTTGCACATGGCAGGTGGCTCTTGAAAGGTCAGTTGAACAGTGGCCAAGCACTGAAAGGTTCAGAGGTCAAATTCAGTTTTCTGCTGTATAGGTTCTGCTGGGTCTTGGTTCATGTATTGCATGTATGTAACCTAACTTCCATATTATTACAATATACTGCCTAATAATTTCAATATGCAGTGTCACATATTTTAATAAACATACTTTAATCAACTGAAAAACTAAAGTGACTTAAATGTTCAAAGATTCATTGACTGTTGCGCACACAGTGACCTATGGTGACCTCTTGATCCACTTTTGAGGTCAAAGGTTAACCTGTGTTGTCTGCTGAATGGCGTGGCATTCTTTTTAACATCATTAGGTG
Organism: Chatrabus melanurus; assembly: GCA_900302635.1. Classification (NCBI taxonomy): domain Eukaryota; kingdom Metazoa; phylum Chordata; class Actinopteri; order Batrachoidiformes; family Batrachoididae; genus Chatrabus; species Chatrabus melanurus. The sequence goes on along the minus strand of OMMV01206174.1, from coordinate 3,447 downwards.
GGGCAGGTTCTATATCATGTCTCTGCTAATGACACTTAGTATCATAATGATCAATCATGGCATTGCATTCTCATCGGCTATTCCTTACATGCAAGCACAAGGTGAATATTTACCCAGAATTGCTACCACAGTGTCATCTTTCAGGATCTCAATGGAGCCATGTGACAAGAAGTAGAGAGCAGTGAGGACATCTCCACCGTGGACCAAAGTATCCCCAGGAGGTGCATGAGTGGTTTGGAAACGCATGGCCAATGCTCTGAGGCAGCCTTTTGTGGCACCTTCGAACGCTTTGCAGTTGTGTAGAAGATTCCTGTTGAGGTGAAGGCAAATGTCCGCCTGCAGGCACTCAGGAAAGCCTTTTAACACCTAAAATGTGGAGAAATTGTTAAGCACAGAAAATACTGCATTGATAACACTGAACCATGCCTTAATGGGAAGCCAAACAGATCTGTGTAATCTGTATGCAGCAATTTTATGAAGAGCAATTGCAATTAATGCATAATGCACAAAATAAAAAAAAATTCTGTTAAAGACCATTGAAACAAAGTTTGAATGTAGAGTGCATCAGAAGATAATATTAAGTGCACTCGAAGAAATACAGTGTATGTGTACAGAATATACATTGAAGCAAGTTACTCAGAAATGCAGCATACATTCATTTCTTATTTCTTTAATAATGACACAGTATGGTGAAAGTGAAGTTAAAAAAAATTCAAACAATGGTGAAGCAGTGACACATTTAGTTGTGAAAGTTGAATCAAATAAAAATGTGTACCTCCTACTCTTACCAGTGAAGAGATGTTAATCCAGTTGGAAAGCAAATAAAGGAAAGAAACTAATTTTTAGAATGTATTAATATGACACTCATTCAATGAGCCAAATTGATTTTGGTGAAGTTGTATTCAGGTCGCAGTTAAATACTTTATGCTGTTTACCGTGTTCATATCAATGCCGTTGGTGTAAGTCCAGGAGTGTTGGAAGTACTCCTCCAGTCTCTGCCTCAGGGGGTTTGGAATCTGGTGGAAGCGGATGAACTCTTTGACTCGCAGCATTTGAGCATGATAGCGGGCTGTGCTCGAGTACAACCTCTGGATGATTGCAGAGACGTTACCAAAAATACTGGCATACATGAGGGCTGAAACAGAGACAACAAGGCGAGTTATACTACACAGGACATGCCTTTTAGTTCATTCTGGTACTGAATTTATATCTGGCTCGAAAAAAAAAGAAAAGAAAAAAGAAGAAGACAGTACTACACTGAAAAAAGAAATTGTTGGGCCAACCTAATAAAGTGCTTCAACTGGTCAAACGCCAATGAATTAGGTTGATCCAAATTAACAAGTAATATTTATGGGAACTTGGTAACTTAATTTGGACAAACTTAATTTGAGGGTGACCAATTGAAGCAGTTTAATTATGTTTTCTCTTTTTTTCAGTAGGAGAAGTATTGCAGCAATTTGTGGAATAACTTAGTCATCAGAAAAACAATTTCCAGCTGTCAGAAGAAACAATTAATTACTGAAGTAATGAGGTTGGTTGAAGCTCATTCGGTAGTACAGGTTGTACAGTATATTCATCCAAGGGTCAGGGGATTGAATCCTGGCTACTTCTGCCTATGTTTCGAAGTGTCCTTGAGCAAGACGCTGAACCCCAATTTGGTTCTTGTGCTCAGGTCAGCACCTTGCATGAAAGCTCCTGGTATCACTGTGTCAATGTGACTGTAAGTTGCTTTTGATAAAAGCACCTATAAAGAACACGCGGCAAACAATCTCTGGTTGCAGCATCTTAAATCGGATGATTTTCTGCTTTTCCTTTTAAATCTTTGTACACTGGATTGTTTGAGTTTGGGATTGTTGGTTGAGCTGAACAATCCTGGTACCGCCTTTGACTCTGGACATAATGGTTAGCTGCAACCTGAAACATCAGTGAGTGTGACTAAATGCTGCCAAAAACACGGGCAATCTCAGGGTCAGGATGTGACAAAGAGACTAAGAGCATGAATACAAAATAAAAACCATGATATACTCACAGCCAATCAACATGACACAAATAGAAAAAATCTTCTCAGAGTTGGTGTTTGGAGAAACGTTTCCAAAGCCCACACTGGTCAGACTGCTGAAGGTGAAGTAAAGTGCTGTGACGTACTTGTCCTTGATAGAAGGACCAGAGGTAGGATCACTGTAGTTGTACCTCTTTCCTATGGATACGCCCAGATTGTCCAGCCAGCCAATCTTGTGCTCCAAGTAGGGCTTCTCCACATTGCCGATAGCATACCATATACAAGCTAGCCAGTGCGCAATGAGGGCAAAGATGCACATAAGCAACATTAGAACGGCCGCTCCATACTCAGAATAACGGTCCAGCTTCCTGGCAACACGCACCAATCGTAGGAGCCTGGCTGTCTTCAAGAGGCCAATCAGCGTGGTGGTCTAAAAAAAAAGAAAGAAAGTACATTTAGACAATTTATGAGTACTAGTTGTAGGAGTGACTTGTATATATCAGACTAAATGTATCACAGTAGTTTCACCACTTCATTATAATTCTGTTAGCTTCTGCCAGTTCACCTGCAATATTAGTCAACAAGAACTTTTTTTTGTTCTACAGGACCCCAGCCCTGTTTTCCAACAAATCTACAGCTGTAACAATTTACAAGATTCACTCTGCAATGTTTCTTGACTTGTCAATCACATCGGGTAAAACTCTATCCTGAGATGTACCCACGGCTCTGTGGTCATAGAAAACATAAGTGAATGCACCAGGGGCTTGTTTCAGAAAGCAGGTTCAACAACCTCTGCGTGCAAACCTGAAACTTGGGTTCATCAACTCAAAACTGGCTCAAGGCTCAATCCTCCAACATAAAAGTACCGTGGTAAGACACAGGCCAATGGGAGCCATGATGAGGAAGTAAGGAGGACAGCCACACCAAATACCTCATACCTCCAAAGAGTAAGGCAAGTACTGAGAAGCCAGCTCAATGGTAGAAATAAGATCCAAGCCATCAACATGTACGCCCTACCAGTCATCGGGTACCCTGTTGGAATTATAAGATGGCCAAAGGGAGAGGTAGATGCAATAAATGTCAAGACACATAAACTAGGGCCGTAACTGATCACAAACTCACAGTTTGGATGACATCACTGTTTTTAGTTATGGATAGCATCAGCAGAAAAAAATGTCTGTATTTATGTATGTACAGTCATGTGAAAAAGTTAGGGCACCCTTGAGTTTTTACACGTTTAAATTTTTTTTATGACATCAAACTAAAAAAGAAATTCAGGCTTCTTTATAATAAAATTTCTAAAATTATGCTGTTTAAACTCACAGTGAAAACAAATCTCTACAATGTGACATAAATAAAATAAAACTATCAAACCCAAAACAATAGTGTGGCTATGATTGGAGAAATTGTGCAAAGTGCAAGTTTTGCATTTTGCCTCACCACTCACA
>OMMV01206132.1:0-10523 GCA_900302635.1 Chatrabus melanurus | reverse complement strand
TGTCACTCCTGTCAGGTAAGAACAGGAAACTGAGGCTACAATTCACACAGGCTCACCAAAATTGGACAATAACAGATTGAAAAAACGTTGCCTGGTCTGACGAGTCTTGATTTCAGCTGCGACATTCAGATGGTAGGGTCAGAATTTGGCGAAAATCACATGAAGGCATGGATCCATCCTGCCTTGTATGAACAATTCAGTCTGCTGGTTGGTGTAACAGTGTGGCAACTGTGCAACGCCTGTCATGTCAATATGGACCAACATCGCTGAGGAATGTTTCCATCACCTTGTTGAATCTATGCCACGAAACATTAAGGCAGTTCTGAAGGCAAAAGGGGGTCCAACCCGGTACAAGCAAGGTGTAACTAATAAAGTGGCCGGTGAGTGTATTTCATTCCTGTCTCTGCATGTTTGACAAGACAGTTGTGCTTTTGTTTGTATGGCCAAAGCCGATGGTCACCCCACTGAGTCTGGTCTGCTTGAGGCATCTTCCTATAATCAAGATTCTAATAATAATCTGCTTTCGGTTTCTCCCAATTTCAACTTGGGTTCGCCACAGCAGACCCCACATGGATCTGCGTGTAGATTTTCACACCAGATGCCCTTCCTGACGCAACTCCATATTACATGGAGAATGGGCAGGGGTGGCCTCGACCCGGGAACCTTCCGCACTGAAAGTGGTCGCACGAACCGCTAGGCCACCTGCTCGGAGCAAAATTCTTTCTTTCTCTCATTGGCACCCGAATTGTTGGAGATGGCAAATTAAAAATTTTGAGCCATTTTAAGAATTCGCGTAACAACCACTCTTTGAAATACATCAAAAACACACGAATGATGTTTCAAAACATAGTTGCCCAGACCCATGTTGAAACCTGAAGTTCTAAACATTTTCCAAATGGAAACCTTTACTGACTGCGCTATAAACTGTGGCATTTCATAGTGCAGTGTTTCAAACAGCACCAAAGGGTTGGGGGCTCAAATCCCGGTAACTCCTGTGCGTGTGTCGAAGTGGCCACTGAACTTCAAATTGGTCTGTCCTGGGTGTGACGCTTAAAATGGCATGCGTACAGAAATTCTCCCCAGGTGGTTGTTGGCAGGATTAGCACTTCAGGCAAAACATTCCCTTAGACCAGTGGTGGCCAATCCTGGTCCTTGAGGGCTGCTATCCTGCACATTTTCCATCTCTCCCTGCTCTGCCACAAGCTGATTAGCTCATTCAGGTGTCTGTTAGCTCTTGATTGGCTGAGCACACCTGAATGAGATAATCAGCTTGTGGCAGAGCAGGGAGAGATGGAAAATGTGCAGGATAGCGGCCCTCGAGGACCAGGATTGGCCACCACTGCCTTAGACTGAGGCTGGTGAGGTGACTGTTTTGGTGCTCAGATCTCATCCCATAGGATGAAGCAATGCACATTACGTGGCCTTTTACTGTGACAAGTGTAACCAAACACAGGATATTTATTTTAACAAGAACATGGAGAATGGGCAGGGGTGGGGTTGGGAGTAGAAAAACAAGAACAGTGTAAAAATGTATAAAATAGCTCTGGCTGAGGATGTTACAATGTCTTGTTTGGTTTAGTACACTCTCTTCTTACTTTTCAGGACATCTGATAATAAAAGTATAATTTGACACATTTTTCCATACAGATTCGGATGCAACTCCACATGTACGAGGAGAAGAGGGCAAAGGGGACCTCAAACCGGGGACCTTCTTCTTGGAAGGCAAACATACTCATTTAGGGTTAAACTCCTCTCAAAATATTCCACACACAGTGACTGCATAAATTACGGTTTGATACTTTAAACCAAATGAACCAAATGCTAAAGAAAATGATTCACTCTTTTGAAACAATTTAAAAACTAAATGACAGACATGCTTCGGAAAGTGATTCATTGCTTTGTTTTATAAAATAATTCTGTTTTGAAATGTTCAAAACACTAAATGAAACAATTGCTTCAGCAAATGACTCGCTGCTTCAAAAGACATGAAACATTACACTGGTGGTATTTATTGGACAATGGGGATATATTGATTCAGGAACTGATTCATTGTTTGGAAACATTAAAAAAAACCTAAATGAAACAGTTCCTTCAAAAACAATTTATTGTTTCAAAACACTTGAAACATTGAATGACTCAACTATTCCAGAAAAGGATCCACTGCTTTGAAATGCTCAAAATATTATGATGATGACATCTAATGAACAGAGGGGACTCCTTAGTTTAGCAAATAATTCAGTGTTTCGAAAAACTTGAAACACTAAACAAAGTAGTTGCTTCGGAAAATGGCTCACTGCTTCAAAATGGTCAAGGCAATACTAAGGTGAGGGCTACTGGACAGCGGAGATTCCTTGGTTCAGGATTCGCTGTTTTGAAATGCTTAAAAAGCTACATAAAACATTTCTTTCAGAAAATGAATCAGTTTCAAAACACTTAAGACACTAAATGAAAGGATTGTTTGTTTTGAAACACTCAAACCACTGAATGAATAGATGGCCCCAGAAAAGGATTCATCATTTCAAAACAATGAAACAATCCGTTCATTAAGAATTTAAGTGAATTGTGAAATGTTCTGAGCACGTTTTGAAATGCTCGAAACACTATGATGGGCGACACCTTGTGGACAATGGAGATCCCCTGGCTGTGGAAATGATTCACTGTTTTGAAACGCTTGAAACACTCAATGAAACAACTGATGCATCGATGAGTCTGCATTTTATCAACTACTTTATAAAAGATTGGGTGTCTCAAAATGGTCAAAACAGTATGATGGAGACACCTTGTGGACAATGGACATTCCTTGGCTTGAGAAATGATTCACTGTTTTGAAATGCTCAAAATGCTATGATGGAGACACCTTGTGGACAATGGAGATTCCCTGGATCGGGAAATGATTCACTGTTTTGAAACGCTTGAAACACTAAATGAAACAACTGATGCAGCGATGAATTGGCATTTTATCAACTACTTTATAAAAGATTGGGTGTGTCAAAATGGTCAAAACACTATGATGGAGACATCTGGACAGTGGGATAAGATGGAATTCCTGACTCCCTGACACCCCTGGTACGAGGTCGTGCACTGACCTCACTGTGACCTTGCTTCTCCCTGTGTTGACTCTCCAGATGCTGATCCTCCCTGGCTGCCAAGCTGGACACAGGCACCATGTAGCGCGGCGTCTGTCTGATCCTGCTGGGCCCCGCCGAGCCTTGGAGCCCCTCCAGGAGCCGCACTAGCAGGAAGTTAGTGGGAAGCTCATCCACTGTCCAGGCCTGGACGGGAGTGCGACATTCCGGACAGAGCAGCTGGGAATTGGGTATTTCGTGCCTCTGTAGGCAGGACGTACAGAAAGTGTGCTGGCAGGGCAGGACTTTGGCTGACACATCCAACTGCTGAAAACACAGGGGACATTCCAGCAAGGCCATGAGAGCCAACTCCTCCATTTTATTTACCTGTCCTTGTGACTATAGGGCTCCTTGTACACCTGACAGACTGGAATCCACCACACTGCAAAAGGAAATAAAGACAAACCGGAGTCAAACCACATACAGCAGGAATGCCCACTGTCCATCTCCATAACAACTGGCCAACGTGGACTCCTGTTAAAACTATTTACTGAGATAACACACAAATTTATAGCAAACACCGCACGCGCTACCTGCGCGTGTTGTTGCGTACTAGCGTACGTCAGCTCACCTGGACGCACAGGTGAGACTATGAGGAAATGTGGCACAGGGAAAAAAAAAGAAAAGAAACAGTCCTCTCTTTGCCTTCGGAATGCTGCTCTTTAAAAAAATATTTATTACTTACACGTGTTTCTTCCAAAGCCGCACTCCATAAACTCCGATTAGAAAGTGCGTCCGTCCACTGCCGCCGTCGCAATGACGCAATTGTCCACGACGAGCGCGAGCCTTTCAACAGCCGTCGCCAAGTTTATGTCGCCAACAAAACGCAACTGCGCCACTTAGACTTGTAACAAAACGGTAACAACGCGTCTGTTGTGAGTGAGAAGGCTGGAGTCATCGGGAGCGGTGACGGATTTCAGTCATGTCCGACGGTACGTCGGCGCTGGGGTTTAGTAGGGGAGGCCGGGGTCGGGTGTCACATATACGTTTCGGTGACAGTTGGCTGATCAGGTTCTGATGTGTTGAGAATAGGAGGACTGGTGTAGAAGTTCTTTATCTCACTCAACTTTCTGTTATTAAAAGATAGCACCACATCTTAACAGAGATGAATGTGTCTTAATTTTTGAATAGCATGATGTGTAGTCCTCTGTGTATGTGCACTTTACGCAATGGAATATTTGAAATTATGCGTTTTTGTAAAAATAAATTATGTTAGTGTGTGCAGAATGGTGTTTTCTATCAAAATATACTACAACGTTGGCGTAAAATTTCAAATAACTTGAATAAAATGAAACAATACAATGAAATAATGTACAAAACCGGCTTGTGTTGGGAATTTAAGACATTTTTTTCCCAGGTTTTCCCAGTGGAAATAAAAATGTTAACATGCCAGCTTTCTTGGGTTATCCTGGTGTCGGTGTTTTAAATGAATCTACAAGTGATTCAACAAGTATTTACTATTTATTCTGAAAATGCCTACTTTCATACTCATAACTAATTTTTTAAGTTGTACAATTTAATTCTATTTATTTTCAGAGGTAATTTTATAATTATGATTTTCAGGCTAAAACTAATATGTCACACATTATGTTTTATATGTATATTTTTTAGTTATGTGGTATCTTGAATTTGTGTATGACTTGTGTTTATTTCTTATCCATATTTATTTTATGTACTGTGTGATTGGAACATAATCAAATCAGGTTTGTTGCATTTGAACAATCTATGAACATTCTTTATAATATTCTGCATATGCATGTAAATACTGACCTGTTTTGGTCTGATTTTTATGAAAATACACTTCTCTAAAATATCACTCGACCATAACAATGGGTGAACAAATGTGAGTGTGCAAATCATGCCAGAAGAATAAGTGAAAATATACTTTTATGTTAGATTTGTTAGCTACTATAACACTATATAGATGTGTTAGCTACTATAGCTTGCACTTTATTTGGTCACCAGTAAATAGTTTTGAGGCTTCTTAGCAAGTAGACTTTTATGCTATGACTTTTCCTGGTGTTACCTGTCTTACTGTACGGTTGTGAGACTTGGATGCTAACCAGTGACCGAAGGTGACAACTAGATGTCTTTGGTACCAGGTCTCTTCTGAGGATCCTTGGGTACCACTGGAATGACTTTCTGTCAAATGAGCGGTTACTTAGGGAGACTCAGATGGGGAGTATCACTTGTATAGTAAGGGAGTATCAGCTACAACATTTTGGCTATGTGGCGTACTTCTCAGTACATGATCCAGCATGTAGGGGCCTAAGAGTTGAGGACCTCAATGGATGAAGAAGGCCAAGGGGACGCCCACGTTTCACCTGGCTGCAGCAGATAAATGGTTACTTTCAAGAGGTGGGGATGGACCGGTTGTCTGCCTGAGTAGTTGCCATCCAGGACCAAGGGAGGTTCTGTGGTGTGATGGATGCGTCAAGTGCGGCACCAGTGCATATCTCAGACCTGACCTGACATTTTTACAACCCTGATCATATTCATTGTTAGCAATCAAGCCTTTGAGTGCCCTGCTCACCCTGATGATCTATTTTTTTTTTTAACATAATTAGTTTAGGAAGGGATGAATGAGAGTTAATGGGGCAGCTGTACTGGGAGTTGAAGATCCAAATAGCAACTAAATAATGTGAGACACCTACTTTGTAATATTCAGTGCATTAGTGGTCCAGCAACGTTTGAAGAAATATGGCCAGCTATGTGCATTTTGTTTTTCTAATAAACTGGTTAATATCAACCCCGGATCAGTCCTGAAAGTTTGTTTACCGCGGATGCAATGAACATTAAACAGTCCCGAAAGAAATTTAATAATATCACCAGCAACATATTTTGTAAGTACGTAAATCCAAAAATGCAGGAACATGTTAATACCTACACTATACAATTTTAATGTTCAGAAAAACGGCGTTTGAGTTCATTTAGAGTTCTAGTGTGGGTGTTCCATTGGCACTGATGGATGTCCTTTTCAGCAATTTGTAGAAAAAGAGAATTTTCTCAAACAATGTAATTGCCAAAGGTGAGTAGAGCAATCAGAGACTTGACAGCTTACAAATAAGGTTGTAAAAAAGTGACCTTGTTCTTTTTAATACTATAACTCTGCCTTCACAATCATTCGTTCATTCATGTCAAGGCATGCAACACTTTGTTGCTGGTTAACTTTAGAGTGTGGGTTTAGGTTAAGGGGTTTGCTTTAGTGACATTCAGAAATGTTTGGTAATTACGTCCATGTAGACAAATCCCGCTCCCCCTGCTTTGCCACATAAACACGTCTGCATGCATGTTGGGCTTCCAAAGGACTCTGACAAAGTGGAGCTATTTGTCTCATTGCACTGACACTGGGCAACACTATTCCATGTTTAAAGCTAAATCAGTGCCAACATGGTTAAAGAGGAGCACTTTCAGATGTTGAAACTTGACATTTTGGCACGAAGCACAAACGCTTCATCAACAGTGTAGGTTTTTCTGAAGAGAAGGTTTTAAAAATTGGTGAACGTGAATAGCGCCCTCTAAGGAGCAAAATCTAAATCGTGACAATCAGCCCCATTCCTCCCTACATCGCAGTGTCTAGACAAGAACAATATAATTATTAAATGTTAGACATCCCAAGTAAAACCACTATCATTTCATCATTTTGACAGGTTTAAAAACAAAAGATTCAACTTTGCTTCCTGATTCTGCCCTTTTACTATTTTAGGCTCTTTGATGTCTGAGATTATTGGTGGGAAAGGTTTATAAAGGAAAATACACAAGCAGAGCAGTGGTTACAATGATGTGACGTGGACTCCCTCTGCTGGTGCATTCGCTGACCAGCTAATCACCTGCAGCACAGTCCACATCAATCCTGTTCTAAGCAAATGCAAGAAAACCCTTTTTACAGCCGAATTCACGTGTTTACCGCTGGTGTTCCCTCCTCATTGCTTCTGCAGACGCTGAGCTGTGCACGTGATGCTGCCACCAGTACTGCTGGAGATGATCATGATGGTGCACAAGTCCTCTGTGTGTGTTTTCCACACATTAATTGTCATTTGTATTTCATTTAACCCCCTGCAAGTTCCAAATTGCCTTTCTTGCACCCCCAAGAATAAATATTTTATTCACATTTGCTATGTACAGAAAGTTCAGGACATCTGTTTGAATTTTTTAAACAAACATGAATCTTTCATTTCTTTTTTCACGTCAGCAGGACTCGGGGAAATCTAAAAATGTTCACGTGGCTTTTAGAGAGAGAGAGAGAGAGAGAGAGAGAGAGAGAGAAAGAGAGAGGGATTAGCCATGACTTATTTACTTGTTCATATCAATGTTGATACAGGTCCTTCCTTTCTGCCAAAAAGAGGCTTGATTTATTTATTTATTTATTTCAGGATTGCACGTTAACTGCTTGATGACTGGGTGGTTCTTGAGTGCTGTAAGTTTCGATCCTTCTGTGCAAAGGATAGAGAAAGAGGGCGGTGTCTGTGTTTTAGCTGCATTCACTAGAAGGCCAAGGCGGCCCGATGGTCAGTCTGGCCTCCGAGGAACCTCGGATCGTGATTGGCGACAGGCCGTGTTTGATGGTTCTAATATCTGATGGAGAGCAAAGGTTTTCCCCCGGGGGATACCTCCTAGCCTGGCATGCTGTCTCTCAGAATATCATGTCCTGTCACAAGTGGCTGTATGTGGAGGAGCGCCTTCTTCATCAGCTTTCATGTTTTATTTAAAATGTTTTCTTCCTCAGAGAGCACTGCATCTGTCTCACCAGTCCCTCTTTTTCTGTCTGTCTCTCTCTGTCACACTGTTTGCGGGTGTGTTTGATTGTGTGCCTGCATGTGTGCACACGAGCTCCAGCAAGATTCATTTGAACTAGGTGTCAGTGAAAATGCATAAGCCTCGTGCAGCAGTTACTCGAGGATTAAGCACAAATCGAACAGCACTTTAGGTGCGTCAAAGCAGAGTAATTAACTTCTCCCTTTCAGAGGGAACTAATCCTCCAGATGAAAATTAACACGATGTCATAGCCGCAGCGGCTCCCAGGTGCTGACTCATTTGGTTGTTACTCCTATTCAGTCAGATGCGAGGAGCAGCTTCAGTCAAACCAAGTTTCTCTCACAAAGCAAAGACAAGGTGAGGCTGTAGGTTTTGTGTTTGGAGGGAAAGCACAGCGTTCAAGTCAAACTGGCTCGACTGGATCATCAGCAGTTTTCTGGAGAATAGTGTGCAGTGCGTGCATGCGTGGCTGTGTTTTGGACACATCACTTTTATTCTCAAATTCAGGTGAGGTGTCCACTTCCATCGTCTCGCAGACAAAGTCAGCTCGACACCAGCGTGACGTGTTAATGGCTCACACTGAGCTGTCATTCTGGATCAGTCATACGGCTGTCTGAAAGCCTGGGAATGTAATTTAGGAGGAAAATGTATGCTGAGCAGCAGTCACCCCACCGCCAGATGCTTTTTATAACATCCATAAAGCAACTCTGCGATTCTTCCACCCACAGTTTGTTCTGCCTGCTCCTCCGCTGCTCACAGATTGAACATTATAAATATTTTATATTTGATAAATAAATGAAACAACCTCTTTTCTTACTTCTGGGTAGCACACTATGTTGCTCCCCTACGTATACTGCAGCTTATTATGGAAGCTGTAACGTGGTTTCTGTCATTGTCTAAATGGGGTTGTGCAGGTTGTCTTCATTCCTCTTTCAAACATGCCTCATATGCATTAATTCTACTTTAAATGGGTGATATCATGCAAAATTTAACAACATTATAATGACACAACAACATGTATAACATAATAATAACAATAATAACATGCAAAAGTTTTAATGTGTTGTTTCAAGTCAAATATGGTGTTTTATGTGAAACATCAACAAAGTCCCTTAATTTTACATCTTAAGTCCTCTGCTATAAGCACGTTTTAGGCCTGAGAAGGCTAGTTTAAGACTTGTGTGGCATGCGTCACAGAAGTTTGGACCTGGACTCCTGTTTGCTCTCAGACATACCCATTAAGTCGGCCTTTCTTCTGCATGACACATCCAAACAGTCTGTGGATGAGAGACAGCCACTCCCCGAAGTGAGAGAGGATGTGGCAAGCAGCAGCTTCTTCCCATTTAACAAATCAGGTGCAGAGACTTTCAGACTCTTCAGTGTGGATGCTGTTCCATATCACAGTCTGGATCAAAAAGCAGATTTTTGGTCTGACTTCTAGTTATAGATCCGTAAGTGTATATCATTGTGATTTGCAAATCATAAGGCACTAGAAATAGCAAAGATTTCATCAAAGATAGACAATAATCAACTAATATATGTTGGGTTTTTAAGTATAGTACGGTAAGTATCTCACAGAGTGTAATGGCTTGACAGAGGACCCCAATGCAGAGAACAACAACAGAGGATGGTTAAAAAGCTGGTTTATTGTACAGTGTTGCAGCTAGCTTTGTGAAAACACACAAGAGGAACAGTCTGAACCACAATATTGTCCTGGTAGAAACAGGTGAGACGATCGGTCAGTTGGACAGGTGAAGGTCTGGTACACGGGAAAACAGTTCAACATGCAACCGTGTCCTTAAGAGGAGCAGCAGAAGAGCTATCCACAGAGAAAGACAGAGGGTCGATAGATAATAAACAAAGATCCCAGGTGACCAAACCAGGGATCAGCAGGCTATACTCAGAAACCACAAAAGGGCAGCGTGAGTCGGTAACACTGAGGCAAACACAAGAGAAGAATGTGAGACAGCTGGCAGGAAGCTAGACAATCTGGCGAGGAGCAGGTGAATTGTGAACGGTTAAAAAGCCTCAGAAATTAACGAGGAGGTGAGGAGACACGTGAACCAGTGTTGCCAATGGGAAATAGCTAAAGCCTGCTCAAAAAGTCGCTAAATGACGTCATGCGCTGATTTGCATATTTATGACGTCATCAAGTTACCTTCGCATTCTGCCAAATTATTCTTTTTTTATTGAATCAATGCAATGAATTCAATATTTAGTACAGTGCAAGGAATAAAAATAAAATTGTCCTTATCTGTACTCAGTAGCCTACTACCATAGGATATAACATGTTGTAATTTACAGCAAGTTATTACAAACATCTGGTGATTGTCTACCCGTCAGGAATGTAGGGAAGGAGATATCTGAAAACATGACCTTGTGCACCACAAAACCGACCTCAAAAGTATGCTATTGTTCGCTATTTTATTGTCTCTTAGCAAAGTACTCAAAAGTTGATGCAAGTTCCAGCTGGTCACCAGCATTTATATTGAGGACTTTTATTATGAAATGTCAGAATGGAAGGACCGTATGTATTGTATTTATGAAACCAGCTTTTCTGGTGGAGCGGCAGAGTTTAGCGTAGCTTAGCTCTGTACAGTGAGTAGCTGGTTTGACAAAAAAAAAAAAAAAGTCGCTAGATTT
>OMMV01206116.1:0-10850 GCA_900302635.1 Chatrabus melanurus | reverse complement strand
CAGCACCGGTGGCGGTCGTTGTTAACCCGGGCCTAGACCGATCCGGTATGGAAATTCGATTTGTGATCTGCATGTTTGGTTTGGCAACTTTTACGCCGGATGCCCTTCCTGATGCAACCCAACTCATTTATCGGGGCTTGGGACCGGTGTATTGGCTGTACACCCCATGTGGCTGAGTTTTGTTCATCACACAAGTTTCAAAATTAATTATCCTTGTTGAAAAATAGTTCTGACCTCAACAAATACAGGTAAAATGTGCTTGTTAAAATAATTATGCCAAAAACAAAACGTCATTTTTTTCTAGCCACAAAATAATAATTAATATAAAATATAGATAACTGCATTTCATGTGTAACAGGAGGAAAAAATGTTGCAGCATGTGGAGTATCATAATTCGACGCAACTCACGCAGAAACAGAAGGGGGTTATTAATTTGTCCGGGGGGAGCTAATTTGGCTTGACACCAGTACAACACCATTTGCAACTGTGTGGACTGGGATGATGCAGATGAAGTGTCTTGTCCAGGCAGGTAGCTTGACCGGGATTTGAACCCAGGTCTACATGACGGTAGCCCAACTCTTATCTCACTGAGCTCTCATCCAAGGACACAGACAGGTAGCATGAGCGGGATTCAAACCCAGGTCTATATACTGGCAGGTCAGCTCCTTATCCACTAAGCTACCTGCTCTAAAGCTGACTGAGGAATTGGAGTTTCTGGGTTTGTGATTGTCCTGGATCAAGACTAAGCTCCAGGCTTTCACTGACTTCCTGGACTCAGCCATCAGAAGTGTATTTGTACGCGGTGAAAGTGTTGAACCTGCGGAGACCTTCACTTATCTCTGCAGTAATGTTCACATCTCTGGGTCCTCGGCCATGTGGCACATTTCTCTGGGCACGATCCAGCATGCAGGGGCCTCAGTGTTGAGGGTCCCAGCAGCTGGACAAGGCCAAGGGGACACCCACCTTTCACCTGGCTGCAGCAGATGGATGGTTACTTTCAAGAGGTGGGGATGGACCGGTTGTCTGCCTGGGTGGTTATCCAAGAAGGTTATCCGAAGCAGTTCTGTAGTGTGATGGATGCGACAGTGTGTGGCACGAGTGCACGCTCTTAGACCTGACGTGATCACTTTAGGTCATTCACAGAAAACCAATGTCCTTGAATGTTTCTTTTGAGATGCTCCACGGCACACCTTAAAGTCCATCTCAGTGACATAATATCAAACTCATCCCCAATAATCACCATGTCAGCGTGCTGGGATTAAAAAAAAAAAAAAACCTACAAAAGCCACAGTTACAGAACTGACTTTCTGTACGGAAGGTCATTGGTTCAAGTCGTGGCTAGGCCTGATGCCAGATGTCCACCTCCTGCTCACCCAGCAATAAAAGGGGTCCCTGGTTGATTTCAGTTGGGGAGGTGTAAGATGGCGAGGAAAGGAACTGACCGACCTGCTTCATCGTGACGTGGCTCAGAACATTTTTAACTGTTTACGCCGGTATCTCACTGGGCTTGGAACCGATTGGCGAGTGATTTGATTGGCCATTTGTCTAATTCAGCTTTTGGTCTCAATGTAGTGTGAAATTATCCTCGAAGCGATCTGAATCAGTTTCCCCCATTCGCTAATTAGTTGCTCGCCTCGATTTCATTCGCCTGCGGATTTTGAACATGTTCAAAACCCTGGTAGCAAATGAACGACTGCTTATTTTCGCGAACTATTCTCTAACTAGTCTTTTTACTTCCCAAGGAGTCTTCAATAGACCGCTAGCAAGTGGTCCCCTGGACTGTTTCGGTCGCCTGGTTCACTTCGTTTGCTACAAGGTCGGACCATGGTTGAAATGCGGTTGCCGGTCGTTCGCGAGTAATTGATGACTTGAGGACGACAGACATACGGCCGCTTAGTGAATATTTATCCAATATTCTTCAACAAGACGCCCAGCGGTCGTCTAATTCGTTCAACAGTCATCAAAAAGTGTCAAAAACGTCACCAAAACTTCGCTAAATTCATCGAGCAGTCGTCTAAACATTCAGTCGCCAAACAGTCGTCTGTCAATGAGATACCAGCCTTATGAGCTTGACAATGAATCAGTTGTTCAGAACAAAAGAGTTGATAATGAAAATAATCTGTTGTTGTATCTGAAAGCAATAAGTAGCTTAAGAAAGTCCCTGAGGTTTCTTGTTGAAGAAAGACTTGAGCAGTTGGTGGAAGGATGTCATTGTTTGTCCGGTGGGTGAATGATGACTGTGTGACTTGAAGCATGTGCTGACTCAGCTTCTAGCAGCACTCTGTGAGCGTGTCTGTTTGTCTGTGACACGACTTGGACTGTTCAGTCTGGAACCTTATTTCTCAGAGAATCCGCCACCTTTTCAGGAGCATGCAGGTGGGATCGGCGGGAAAATGATTAATGAGCAAAAGTCTGGAGAAACGGGTTTATATTCAGGGATCAGGACGGGTGCATGAAGTGCTGAGTCACTGTTGGTGTGATGGACTTTTGCTTAATAGTCGTCTCTTGTCTTTCAGGGACGGTGGCGCAGAGAAAAGGGCCAGACCAAAAAGCATTGGACCTGTGATGGGTAAGTGGGTTTTCAGAATGTTTATTTTCAGCTGCTTCACTATCTTTCTACATTTTTGTCATTCTTGCTCTATCTCCTGAAAAAAATTAATGTACCTACACTTTTGAAATCACTCGTTTTTAAGCATGTTTCAAAAAATTAGAATGACATTGAAGCTCAAATTCATACTGTTGTTTAAGAACTCCTTTTTGTTTGGTCAAAGATCATATGGCGATAACATTGCCGCTCTATCTTCTAAAAAACAGATCATTGTTTTCAAAGCCTAAGCCTCTTTGGGGGAAAAAATAGAAGCTCAAAGTCATACTGCCATTCCAGACATACTTTTTTAACTTAAAGGTCACAGAAAGAATTTACCGCTCTATCTTCTGAAAGAAGATAATAAAGGTAGAACACTTTTTACAAATGACTCTGCTGTGTAAATTAAGATCGTTTTGAGTCTCAAGGTCATACTGCCATTTTTAGACGAGTTTTTTGGGGGGGTTTTTTACATGAAAGGTAAAGATTTGTCTTTGTCTTGATAAAAGTAAATCGATTTTTCAAATGTTTATTCTTTGTTAATTAAATTAGGACGCTCCTTTCTGAAGCTCAAGGTCATACTATTCATTTTGACCTACTTTGTACAGTTCAAAGGTCATTTGGGAAACACTTCGCCGCTCTATCTTGTGAAAAAGAAAATTATAAAAAATGTGTAAATGTGGCCTGCTGTATAAGGTCATTCAAAATAAACAAAGGTCTGTGAGCACTGAGGACGGTGAGCTAATAAATGCCCCTCCAGTTAGTTTAACATTTATTTTTACTGTTTTTAGTTATGAGGGGATAAAACATTTTAATAGAACTGAATGCTTGAGTCCAATCAGGGTCCTCGTGTGTGTGTGTGTGTGTGTGTGTGTGTGTGTGTGTGTGCGTGCGTCATACAGTGTTATTGTGCGTTTCGAACCCTGGCAGTTGGAGTCACAGGCACCAGTCCAGAATACCTTCTAACTGTACACATTACGAAGCAGCTTTTTAATAATATTTAATGTGTCACATTTTTTAAAGAACTGTCAGAATTCTGCTCTCTGCCAAACTCTTCTTGATTATGTCTCTGGGGATTTGACCCCCTCCCTGCTGTGAACTGATTGGCCCTGCTTTTAAGGGAATAAAACACAAACTATTGTACAAGTGTGTTCTGTGTGGAATTTCCTGGGAACGTTCGCGGCCTTTCAGAAAGGATAAGTTTGGCTTTGAAACATCTGAAGACCTGGAACCCTTTCAGCTGGACCTGAATAGACCATGTCAGCTCGGCGTGTGTGGACACGGCCCATATAGTTCTATGTTTAATAGAGTTATAATGAGGCGAGGTTTGAGCACAAAGTCTTGGTTATGAGGAAGCAGAGATGCTGTTTGTATTTGAGTCCCGTTTGGTTAGACTGATGATTCACAGCGTGCCTCACAACGTAAAGACAAGAGGTGGGATGGGTTTTTCAGCATTTTTAAGGAGAGTTATTGAGCCGTCACACTCGCAAATTGGCATCATAAATGTTATTTTTGCAGTCTTGAAATTTTGCTGGGTGATTTCTGGCAGATCCATACGCCGCGGCTGGTTTGTGTTTTCAGCGTGAAGCTAATCATCACATAAATATTTATTGTCGCAGCGACACGGTTAATATTTTTTTTGGAATCAGTAACGTGATAACAGCTTAATGTGATGAACACAAACCACCTCAACGGGTCATTTATCCAGCGAGATACGTGATAAGAAGCCAAGCTAGCTGGTTTGGTGAGGCATTGGCGCTAACGCTAGGAAGCGATCGGCGTCACTACCCAAGCAATAGGTGAATACCGTGAAATGAAGTATTTGTACTGCCATGTGTAGTATTTAAAAATGACTGCAACTTTCTTTTTTAAGACAGTTTACACTTCAGAAATACAACTTGGATAAAGGTAAAAATGCGGGCGCCTCTTTCGGCACAAGCTCTTCAAAGTCCGAATGTTTATTACCACTTTTTTTAATGAGCTGAAAGAGAAATAATTTCCTTGTTGTAAAAATCATTCTGAAATAAAACTTCACCAATTCATCAACATAAGGAGTTTTGTAGAGGCAGCCACTTAGATGTTGATTTGTTCTTAAAAGTTTTACTTTAATCTTGAAATGTCAGCCTCATTCTCAACATATTGCCAAAATGGTATTTCAAGTTCATTTTAGATATTTGGACTTTATTCCCAAAATGCAAAATTAAAAAAATTTAAAAAAATCAATGTCACCTTCAATGTCACCCTGCTAGTCTGTCATAGAAATATATAAAGCTGTTTTACAAACCACGATGGAGCCACGATGCTCCTCTCACGCAGGGGGCGTGTTTAAGCCGTAACCTGTTAACACGGCCGCCGAAATCAAAATCAACACGTTCTGCGGCTGTCACGCACACACAGCAAATCCTGGTGTGAAACAGTCAGAGTCCAGACTGTTGATGTCGGCGCTGGAAGTGCCTCACGCGAGCGACCATCAGTGGCGCATTTCAATGTGAATCAGGTCAATTAAAGCTGCGTGTTCTCAAAGAAATGAGAAAACTTGTAAAATAACCCCAAAAAAAAACTTGCTGATACTTTCCAGTTTTGTCCTGTTGAAATCCCACTTTGACATTCACCACAAGGTGCTGTTTTAAGGACGGACAACAACAACACAACTACTACAGACGTGACAAAGACTCGACCTTTGAGAGTACTCGTGAAGAAATTGTCCTTCTGGTTTATGTGTGACGTTATCGGTCCACAGCAGTCCAAATTTCAGCGCTTGAGCATCATAAGCCTGATGTGACCGGAAGCAGTTTGCATTAAAAAAAAATAGGATATTGGCCTGAAGGCCTCGTGTCCCCCGTTGCACGGTGTCCGTGCACTGAATGTATGGAAAGTTATTGTGAGTAGTGTTATTTTCTTTTTCTTTCTTTTTTTTTTGCTCTGTCACTCATCATCGGACTCGTCCAAGACCTCCATGGGATGCATCTGTGGTACAAATTTGGTGGCCGTGCGCTCAACCTATCAAGAGTTATTGCGAGTACTGCGTTTCACCTGGACACACACAGACACACACACACGCACAGATGGACAGCATTTCTATGTTCCCCTGCCGGGGTGACGGGGGGACAAAAAAAAACAAACTACTAGACCGGAAGCAATTTGTGTTCGCAACAGAATGTAGAACTTGACATACTTCCAGCTTTGCGTTGAGGACAGACCCTGGATTGGACGGAGCCTTTATGGTCGGACCGTACACGTAGCACCGCTCCTCCCACATGCTTACAAGCATGTCTTCTCTGTCTTTCATCTACATATCTGCCTTTTTTTTTTGTTTCTGGGAACCGCCAAGAGTCATATGATCCCTATAGTCCCATGATATGATCCTCTAAATAACTGCAGGACAAATGATCCCATCGTATGATTGTCCACACGGATACGACAAGTGTCGGAATGACGGGCTACAAGCAATAGAAAACCATTGAATCGCAGTTGTTGGACTGTTCCACAGTCTGGTGCATTGTGGGTAGTGGTGGCGGTGTGGCCTAGGCCTGTTTGGCATAACGACCTCTTTGCTTTTCCACCTGTCCAGATTTCACATGTGAGGAGACAGACAAAGGGCCGCCGCTGCAGCTGCACAGCCTCAGAGAGTTTGAACAGGTAAGAAGCTCTGAATCCAGCTTTGTCCTCACTGAGGACGCTCGTTTCTGTTGTGATGAGGACTCCTGGCTCAATCTGTTTAGGGACCTAAGTGTTGATGAAATGATGCTGCACCGTAATTAGCTCGTCGGGGGCGTCCAGGCTTGTCTCTGCCCTGTGGTAATGACTATGTAGGTGTGTTTGGAAAGATGATGTGGCAAGTGGAAAAGAATATGAGTCAAAGGTATTCCTTCGCTCCCGCAGATCCTACAGCAACATTTATTTCCCCTCCAGTGCAGCTTTTATAAGCACAGAGCTCATACTGTAAGAGCTGAATGAGATTTAGCATTAAAGACGTCTATGGTGAGTTTTACTTTGCTTCCTGTCAGCGACCCTGAACCATTTTACTCAGGCTGGTTTGGGCAGTTTTATGGAACATGCATACGCTTAAAAATATTCAAGGCGGCACAGGCGCGATACATTTTAAGATTTTCTCTGGTCATACGAAGAAACAAGCAGCGGAAACGCTCTCTCTCTCCCTCACACACAGATTTTATTCTCTACATACCTCGCTCGACCAATGGCCTATGACCAATGGATCCTGCCTTAGCTGAATTGCTGAAGCTAAGCGGGTGTGGGCTTGGTTAGTACTTGGATGGGAGACCTCCTGGGAACACTGAGTTCCTGCTGGAAGTGGTGTCGGTTGGTGGCCAGTAGGTGGCACTCTTCCCTCTGGCCAGTCCATCAATCCCAGTGCAGTGACGGGGACACTGTGCTGTAGGAGGTGCCGTCCTTCGGATGAGACGTAAAGCCGAGGTCCTGACTCTCTGTGGTCATAAAAGATCCCATGGCACTTATCGCAAAGAGGTGGGGGGTTCCCCGGTGTCCTGGATAAACTGTCCAACCTGGATCATTCAATCTGGCCCCCTAATCATCCCCCAGTATAATTGTGGGATGCCCCATGTAATGGACAGACCACCTAGTAGTACTCCACCGGAGGCCTAACCTCATGTCTGTCTGTCTGTCTGCCTGTCTGATGTCCCGCAGTCATATCTCAGCAACCACTTAAGATAGAGACTTGATATTAAGTCCATATGAAAGGTCGTTTGGTTGCTATGGTAACCATCGTTGCTCGGGAACAATTCTTTCTTGAATATCTTAGGAACTACTTATGATAGACACTTGATGTTTGGCTCATGAAAGTTCTTTGGAAGGGCTTTCAGGATATGTTAATTTGGTTGCTATGGTAAACATCATTGCTCGGGAAAAATTCTTTCTTTAATATCTCAGATTCTATTTAAAATACAGACTTGATGTTTGGCTCTTATGAAAGGTCTTTGGAAGGGCCTATGGTTACTAAAGCAAACAATGGTTGCTAGGGAAACATTCTTTTTTGAATATCTCAGGAACTACTTATGATAGAGAGTTGATGTTTGGCTCATAGGATTGTTTTGTTTCTGTAAAAAAAAAAAAAGGTTGATTCATGATTCTTCCAACCTGCGGGGCTTTACGCACTGCTTCCAGTTGGCTGATTCATTCATACCCTCACTCTCCACCTCAAGCTGGTGTGCAGTGAGCGTTCTGGCACAGATTGGCTGCCGTGCATCACCCAGGTGGGTGCTACACATTGGCGGTGGTTAGTGAGGTCTACCCTTCACTGTAAAGCGCTTTGGGTGTCTTGAAAAGCGCAATATAAATGCAAGTTTTTTGTTTGTTCATTTGTTTTCTTTTCTGACTTAGTACAGACTAGACCATAAGCCCGTGCAAGTGCACAGCCTCTTGACCAAGTTTGATAGTTTGAGCTCACGTGATACATCCCTGATGGACAACATGTAGGCCTCTAAGATGAATTCCTGCATAGTTAATGGTTGGAGTGTTTTGAAGCTGTCTGTTGATGACTGGAGCGTGGATGGCCTGATTTTTATGGTGGCTATTGATTGATTTCGTAGTGATCAATGCAGTGAGCTGAGGTATGTCTAATGGCATCCTAGAAAGTGAGGAATGTGTGCCAATCCACGGAAAAGATGTTAATCCAAGATGGGGGGCAGCCACTTTTAGCTTGGGAAGAAAAGAAATATGTAATTAAGTAATTAGTGGGTTGTTAATCGCAGCTAAAAATGTCCTCTGACACATCACGTGTATGTCAACTATCAGTCTGTGCAGTTATAGAACCGTAGGTATTCACATGGCGAAATGTATAGCGGCAGAGAGAAACTTGGTTCCTTTAGTAATTTAGATTTAGCGCAAAAAATAGTCTGTCACACTCACTGACAACCACACCTGCTCCTAATCCATCTTCGACCCAACATCTACTAACCATCCAGCAGGTGGCAGACACGTCTATGGGATATTACACAGGAAAAATAAAGTTGCTTCTTGAATTCATCTGGTGCATCAAAGTTCACCAGACTTTAATGAGTTTGTCCTCACTGTATGCACTTTTCATTTGGGGAGTTCTAAGATGATGGTATTTGTTGTTTTGAGTTATTATGTTAACAACATGGAGGGGATGGATTCATCTATCTACTCCCAAGTTGCCCCTTCATCCAGTAAAGCGAGTTCCCCCGGCCCGAAAGATCCA
Organism: Chatrabus melanurus; assembly: GCA_900302635.1. Classification (NCBI taxonomy): domain Eukaryota; kingdom Metazoa; phylum Chordata; class Actinopteri; order Batrachoidiformes; family Batrachoididae; genus Chatrabus; species Chatrabus melanurus. Next base: position 2,067 of record OMMV01206116.1, on the reverse strand, counting down.
ATAAAACCTGCACACATATCGATGAAAGGTCCCAGCCACTCATATATGAGATATCCATGAGCCCATCTCACACCTATTTGACATCCTAAATTGTTTTCAAGTCATTCCACCACTCATTTAAAGTGCTCACTACAAGTCCAGAAAATTCCTATACAGTCAACATATATTTTATGTACAGCCACCATGATTTATGTAAGAGCTGTCCAGGAAGTCAGTCCACACCAGCTAAACCTCGCATACATCAGTAGATATGATGGAGCTGTCAAAGTCGTCCTTCAGTTCCAAAGTCCCCCAGCACATCTGAACATTTCCAGGTTATCCAACCGATCACAATGTGTCTTCCATAATAGCAGTGCTTCCAAATCCTCTGCAGTGAAATATGGAGTACCCCAGGGTTCTGTTTTTGGTCCTTTGTTATTTTGGCTTTACATTGCAGCTCTTGGACGGATGCTGCAATGGCATAGAATTACTTTTCACTGTGTACATGGAGCTTTCCCACCCAATGTTTACATCTATGATAGCTTGTTTTGTTCCGATTAATCAATCGATTAAAAAGAATTGATTATGAAAATAGTTGTAAGTTGCAGCCATAATGAACACCAACATTCAAAAGGTTTATTCTCTTGCTGAGATTCATTGTTCAACCAATGATTTGGTTGAAAAAAATATTTGGTGACTTTGGTGACACACATTCTGCTGAAAACATGCCTGAGGTACTAACTATGTAGTTACGACCCTTTTAGCTAACTAGGTGGATCAGTTACTGTTATGAGTGATAACATGAATGCTAATTCTGTTCTAAAAGTCTATTGTTATGGTATCGACTATGAATTCCAACTTTAGCAAAGATGTTTGGGGTTTTTTTACAACCGCGTGCGGCAGCACTTACAGGGGTATTGTTTTTGGTCCTGTGTGTCTGTGTGTGTGTGAACAACATAAGTCAAAGAATTTCCAATTTGGACAAAACTTGGTGTAATGACAAAGTAATTTAATTTTGAGACAAATTGGTTAAAGTTCAAGGTCACAGACCAAGGGCAAAGTGTTTTTACTCTAAGTGCTTATGACACATACTGCAGCTAATCACCATTGAAATTGATCCTTAATTTGCACCTGAACAAATACATATAATGAAATGGGTCCAACTACATACTTACATTACAATGAATTCAGGGTCAGAGGGAAAATCTATATTATAAATTTATATATAATAGCTGTATTCTTTTAATAAAACATGGAATAGATATGATGAATCCACACAGAACCATATATTATGGTATCACTGAATCACAAATAATTAATGTGCAGGAATCAGTGTTGTCGTCTCTCAGCACCCCTTCTCGTTCTTTTTGTTTTTCCTTTTCTATATTTCTTAGCATTGGTAGCATTTCTGGATTTGTGGTGTTTTTACTCTTATGGGTTTTTCACACGTTGTTGTACTTTAGTTGTTAAAAGCTTATTTTAACTCTATAAATCTAGAAAACAAGAAATTTGTGCTTTCCTATTTTACCGAGTTACTCTAGACTTGAAGCTACTTTTTTTTTTTTTAATGATGAGAAAATAAGAATGGGTGCAACCTTTTAATTTTCATATCTAATGTGTTGCAGTGTCGATTTGGGCCAAAATTTCACATGCAGATCAAATGCACACGTGAATAAATAATGTCCATATGTCAGCATGTGTTCATCAGCAGCTGTGTGCCTGGTTGTTTTGGAACAGAGGAGATGGGAGGTGTAGTTTTCCTCCTCTGGTTCTGGGCTGGAGTAATGGATTCTGGGAGTTGTGCCAGGTGCATTATGGGTATGATATAACTTTAGCGATGCTTACTGTAATTACTGTGTTCCCCTTCAGCTGAAGGGCAGAGCTGCAGAGAACAGAGGTGCTGTGGACAGTTTGACTTGTTTTGGCACTGATTCCATCTAAAACGGTCTTTTTAACAGTAAACAGATAGTCTTGATTTTTCTGCAACAATGCGATAAATTTGAGTAAACAACAGAGCATCATAAAGGCAGTTTTTAACAGAGCAAATATAAATAAGAACGCACTGCTCACAATGAATGACTTGCACCA
>OMMV01206113.1:5924-19273 GCA_900302635.1 Chatrabus melanurus | reverse complement strand
CCTCCCCCCCCCAACCCCCCCCCAAAAAAAACCCAATCATTGTCCATGTGAGAACCAGTGAAGTGAACCTGTTACTGCTATGGAATAATCATTTTTCCTTGTGACCTATTTATATAATACTGTTCTATTTACCAAGCCTGACTGCACATACAAATCTGCACGCACACACACACACACACACACACACACCTTAAGCTGGATGTGTGCACACAGACATACGTGTAATTTTTTTTTTTTTTTGTTGCAAGTGTGGCAATCAAGTCTTGTAATTGATAAAACCGCTGCGTTCTGTAACCTGGGGGCTTTGGGGACTGTGGTGGCAGCTGTTGAGCGTGTGCGATTAAACCGTGTTCATGTTCCAGTCGTGCACTCTGGTGGCAGCCACACAATAGAGCTATCTCTCTGCTCTCATCCCTCCATCTCTCCCTCCTCTATTACGGGCACAAAGGGCCTGGCCTACAGAAATTGAAACTGAGCCTGTTGTATAGATGTGTAGGATTCTGAAAGGGTTGGGGAGAAGAGATGGTGAGGGGAGCTACAGAGCTGAAGACAGTTTCATTTAGGACCCCTGACCTGAGAGTGTCTGTGTTTGGAAGAATGTCTGAATTCACCTTTGTGTATGCAAGTATCCAACACACTCCGTCACTCACACACACATAATGACAGCGTGACAGATTTCCTGGAAGTACAGTATATATTTAATTCAGGGGGAAATAATCATCATCCCACATCAAAAGAAGATATACTGTAAGAAATCTAGGCTAGAGCACCCACGTGCATACAGTATGTGAGCTGGACTACCATGGGATATTACACCAGCAAAACAAAGCTGATTTTTGCATTTAACTGGTCCATCAAGGTTAACCAACTTTTAATCCGTTTATCCTCATAATATGCCCTTTTAATTTGGATGCATACAAGATGAGAACATTTATTGCATTTGAGTTATTGTGTCAACAATCTGGAGTCATTCATTATCTATTCATTCACTCACTGCCTTTTACGAGGCACAAGCCGAGGCTTCTCAAAAGCCGACAAAGATGTGATCAGTAATAAACAAGATACTAATTTGGGGGAGATTCTGTACCTGTATCAGTAGAGTAGACACGGAAGCTCTTGTCCCAGAAGCCACACAGGAGGATGAAGCGGTTATCGGCTGTGATGACAAAACACTGGGAGCTAATCTGAATGCTCTGGTCCAGCAGGTCTGAGATCTGACGACGATGACCGCCCACGTTATTGGCTGGAGAAGAAGTGGAAAAAAATAAACTGATAAGAGATTACAAAAAGAAAATGCACAGAGATGTGCAAGTCAAAATATCAGATTTTTTTTGGTTGTGCCAACAATTGCTACACAACAACCAAATTTACTGACATTCTCACAGTCTTATCACAACCAATGACAAAGTCCAGTATACCTGCTCCAAGTAATATTTCAACCAATTTTTGAATTTTTACACTTTCCAAAGACACAGCCGTCTTACCACTCATCCTTGATTTATTATGTTTAGGTCAGACTCCTTCAGGAATGCAAACAGTGTAAATATGTCACTGACAAGCAGAAAAATCACCACTATGTCCCCCAATGTGCATCTACACAAAAATTAAAAAACAAAGATATACGGTAGATATGAGAAGCCAAGCATGTAAAAATGCTAAAATAAAAAAAAACATCATAAAAATCAATTGTTCAGATATGCATAAACTGCAAAAACGCATACCGATTTCATAAAATGCACTAAATGCATGAACGGGTCAACTTATTAATATTCATAAATTTTCCAACTACTTGTACAGTATTTTGTCTGCTGTGAATAATTAAATTTTAAAAAAATTGAAAAACAAACATGCACTGCAGCCGCAGTGGAGGAAAAGGACGACGTAACCATCAGGGTGGATAGCTGGGCGACAAGCAACCGGCTGATACAACGCAAAGTAACAGATGAGTGAAGCATCACATTGTGTTGCCATGGAGAAGAAAAGACATGGAAGGTGTTGTGGAAAAGCAGGACTGAATGCGGCAAACCTGCGAGTCTGGATGAAACTCTGCAACAAAGCACCTCATCTGCAACTGACTCCTCCCTCAGAATATTTGTACTGATACTAATACAGTGAACAGTATAACAAAAAAAAAAAAGTTGTGAAATAATTAAGCTGTACTGGTTTTATTTGCATTTTACTTTATTCAAACCTTTGGGATGAAATTATGTGAAAAAAAATCAGTCTGGAAGATCCTGCTAGGAGCTCCCTGCACTTTACTTTTACAAAATATTGTGCTGAAATATCATGTTTTCCTGTATTTATCTCAACACGCATCTCAAAGAAACTTTTGCACTAGAATTCATATTACTGTAAATTCTGTTGCTAAAAGTTTAAAAGATGTAAATGTGTATAAATATTAGTTATCAGTCTCCTTGATTCCTAATAATCTGTATCGCCCTGAAAAAAATAAAACATCAGTTTTTAACTAATAAACAGTGTATACACGTGATGATTTCTTTATGGATTAGGAAAAATACCAACAATGTGAAATTAAAAACAGCCAAAAAATGGCTTCGTTTTGATTAAAAGCTCCTGAATTGACTGCAGACTCGCATTGTACTTACTGCTGTTGCACTTCCAGTCACTGGAACTCTCACATGCCACAATGAAACTTTTGCAAAAAGGTTTACTTTCTGAATTATAAATCAATAATCAATAGTATAGTGTAGCCGATAACAGAATATTTCTTTCAAATGGTAGTACAAGTACCAAATTTTGTAACAAAAAAAAAAAATACTCCTTAGACCAGTGGTGGCCAATCCTAGTCCTCGAGGGCCGCTATCCTGCACATTTTCCATCTCTCCCTGCTCTGCCACAAGCTGATTAGCTCATTCAGGTGTCTGTTAGCTCTTGATTGGCTGAGCACATCTGAGCAGGGAGAGATGGAAAATGTGCAGGATAGCGGCCCTCGAGGACCAGGATTGGCCACCACTGCCTTAGACATTACTCAAATTTTCAAGATGCTTCCCAGGCTTGGTACGGAAATTCTTCTCTCGGTGATAAATATGCAGACTTACCCAACACTGATGATCCTAGCATCAAATCGTACCTTTTCAACCATGTAGAATCCAAATTTTAAACTCCATAAGCCAAAACTCAACTCAAGCAGCATTACTTCAGCGTGCCATGCGTGCTGCCTCGAATATGTAGACCTGGGTTTGAATGCCGGTCTCGCTACCTGTCTGTGTCCTTGGACAAGACACTTCATCTGCATCATTGCAGTCCAACCAGCTGTAAATAGGTAGCAGCCTTGGCTGAGGAAGTAACATGCAATCGACTGGCAACCTATTCATGGGGAGGGGAGTTGTAGACTCATCTGCTTCATGTCATGATATACGGGGATAAGCACCGGCCCGATGGGCCTTAGGGACTTACTTCTTCATAGTCATGAACCTACTATACTATTAGACACCAAGATCAACCAAAGTGGTCCACGTGGTGGGATTCTGTGCAATGCCCCAAGGGCTTTTTCAAAAGAGTTTTTTTTTTTTAACCCAATTTGGTGCTTGGACCACCATTTGACAGATTATTTCAATTCAATTCAATTATTTCCTGGGACATTATTCATCTGCTCACAAAGTGTTGTCGAAGTTCAAATTAATAAATTATTGAATTAAACGTTCCCGAATGCTTAAAAATTCTTCTGGATCCTGGATCCAAAATATGTTGCAGATCAAGTTCCAAAATAGAATCCCTAATTTTGTAGGACATTATCCATCTGCTCAACAAATTTCATCAACATCCTCCCACAACCTTTTGAGTTAAATGTTGCTTTGTGCCAAACATTCTTCTGGAATCACTTACTTCTCGGAACATTATCTATCTGCTCACCAAATTTCATTGAAATTGTTCAAAGTTCCAAGTGTTCATGAAACAAGTGAACGTGAAAGTGTTCAGTAAAAAGGAGACAAACATGGTGATCAAGTAGGAGCTTTAGTTGGACAAATATATGCGATGGCTTTTTATTTATTTTTCTTTCAATTTGTTTTTATTTTTCTCAGTATTAGTTGCTTAGAAATGTTGCTTTATTGCTTAAATAAATCTAATCCTGTGTATGTACAGAGGTGCACTAAAGGAGAAAAATACTGCACCTCCACATGAAGATGAATATGTGAGGTATTTTCTTGCGTCTAAAATAATGTACAGAAAAGCACGTGAACAGCCCCACTCGCAGATGTGTGCGAGATTGCGGCAGCAGAAAGCGACGGAGGCAAAAAACGAGCGAGAAGATAAAAGTGGCTGGTCTCTCCCGGCTCCACCGGTGCATCCCATAAATCACTGCGGCTCGGCACTCTTCTCCTGCTCATCAACAAGTCGTGAAGGATGAGAAGCGCCCATATTGTCCTGACAGCCGTCCGCTGCGCATTCTCAATCACACATTATTACCACATTCATATTCATTCCCATTGACACGCGTCCTTTCCCTCCGCTCAAATTAAACCAAAGAGGATGCAGAAAGGGAGGGAGGAAGGGACCGTAGAAGGAGAGGCAGAGGGGGGAGTTGATGATGAAATGCCGGCCTAGGCCACAGCTCATTGCATTCCAATTTGCATGCAAATGGTTTAGTGTGAGGGCCTATATCATGAGGAGCGAACTGGGGCAGAGGCTGAGAAACAACTCTAATCTACTGTCCAGGGACACGGCACTGCAGACTGCCATGAGTCAACCAGATGCCAGCGGGATTCATACACAAATCCTTTCATGCATATGCAAGTATGCACAGTGGGAAAAAAGCACGCACGTGGATTCTTTCACAGACGTACAATATTACATACATGTAAAAAATGAAAGCATACCTATCAGTGGGTCAATTTCCACAGGAAGTTGATACGGCTGCTCCTGCACGCTTGAGCTTTGATGACCTGACAGACAAGACAGACTGGATTAATAATGCAATCATGTGGCCTTGTGAAGTCATCGCTGGCTTTCAGTTCATTATAACACACAGAAAATTATAACCACAAAGTCAGTGTCACAGAGCCCAAGAGCACTCACGACAACAGGCATCAATTATTTCAAAAAGCTACAAAGGCCAAAAACGGTTCCTGATGGTAGAATAAGCAACAATAAGCATGACTTTGCACATGCAAAACAGATATATCTTACATTTCAAGTGTCAAATGGTCATAAAATACCATGAAGTTTAATGATTTAGGTCCATGATAAAATATACCAAACGTTAAACTAACATAAGCACTAATGTTAATACAAACAGCCTACACGTGTAAGAACAACAGTAACTCTAAGAAACAAACGCACTAATTGCGAGAATCGTTTTGTTTATTATTCCGGATCACTAAACCAATTAGGTCGATCAGTGTGGTTTCTGATCCATATGGATGAGGGCGTATGGGTTTGCAAACCAATCAGTCTTCATCCCCATGATTTCAAAGATATCAAATTTAATGTTTCTTCCAGGGTGGGATGGCTGTTGGGTAAATAAGTTTTTGTGAAGTGAGAGGCTGACGTATGGAGGTGGACGTGAGACCTAATGCTGGCTGCTGCATGTGTCACATTTGATACTGCTATCTAGTAGACGCAGTCAACTGTCTCCTAAATCAATGTCCATCGTACAGAAACCAGACGGGTCAATCCTTAAATTAGACGCCGAGTGTGGAAGAGGGAGATGAACCAAAGTAACCGGCATTAGATTTATATCAGTGGAATGTCCTGAGTTAATCTGTTGAACATGTTACATTATAGTAAGTCTGCAAATAACAGCCAATTATTTTTATGATTAACCAATCAGTCTTAAAAAAAATGGGATAATATAAAAAAAATGCTTATTGCATTTTTTTCAAAACTCAAGGAAATAATTTCAAATTACTTATTTTGCCAACTAACAAACTAAAACTCAAATATATCCCATCATCTTTTTGACAGCTAGTCAAAACCAAGTTACAGTAGTCTGTTTAAATCCAGTTTAATTTTGGTGTAAAGATGTTTACAACATTTTCACAAACAGCTAGTCTCAAGTTTACAACCCACTGAAGTGGCCTAGAAGCACTTTAAAACAGTTTGCCCTTAGTGCGAATCTGTCAAAATACCGCTAAAATGAGAATGTAGCCAAATTAAAACCAGTGTAAACCATTTTACCACTAATTTTGACCCATTTAGAACCATTTCAAAATGAGGAAATAGCTGTATTTTAACCACTGTTAAACACATTTGTGGCTTAATGGTATTTGTCCTTGGTGAAAATCAAACCAGCAAAACCACTTAAACTCCAGTTAACAACAGTAACAGAAAAGGGTGAAATCCTCACATCTTAGAGGCTGACAAAGAATTTAAAAAAAAAACTGAAATTAAAAAAAAAGACAAATGCTCATTTGAATTCTACAAAAATTGCCAAATATTTACATGCTGATTGAGTAAACATTTACACTTTACATTATAGACAGTTGTATACTGCATATTGAGTTTTTTCCACAGTTGCAATTAAATTGATTTTTTTTTCTTCTTTTTTTTTCCTTTTTTTTTTTTTACAGATGAGAGCTTTTCATGGTGAAATTTTTGGATTTTCCAAAGTCATGGAATTCTGAAGAGACATGCTCATGCAGAAGTAAGAATGTTTATGACTATGAGCAGTTCAACTGAAGTTGTTTGCGTCTGAATATCTTTTAAACGGAACTTCATTGGCTCATAGCATCTGCTCCACACTCTCACAGACTGTGTTCTTGGGATACATCTGGGACATTACAGTCTACAAGATCCTTTCAGATCGACCGCAGACATGGGTTTAATCCATGGCACCATTAGGATCAGGACCATAATTCCTATAGGTCCTGAGGCCTGCTGGTGCTGGTGCTTATCCCTGGATTCTGCAGCATGAAGCTGATGGGACTCAATGACTCCCCCGGGACAGGGCGCCAGTCCAACACAGGTTACTTCCACAGCCAGGGCTGGTAGCCAGGGACAATGCAGATGAAGTGACAGGCAGCGTGAACGGGAATCAAACCCAGGTCTACATATTGGTAATCCAACTCCTTAACCCACTGAGCTACTTACTCCTGCAGAATTTTATTAAAATTTTTTAACTTAACGTTTCAACATTGTGAACAAGGTGAATGGAAAGCTATTCACTTCCACTGCATTTTGTTGTATTTTGCAGCAGAAATTTATGACTGATATCTCAAAGCCTGTAAAAGTAAATAAAACCAAACAATGTACATAGCCAGATACTACTCAAAATACAATAGTTTAAGTAGGACGTTGCTTGTAATATGAAAGAACTGACCCATAAATGCAACTTTGGTTGGCACATCAATGACCGTTGTGATACATTTACACAGAAACAAATCTCTCACCTGCCAGGCTGTGCCACTTGTTGACTGCGAACAGGCGGTTGGCGGTGACGGTGATGACGGCCGGTGATGTCAGACCTGGCTGGGTGTTGGCTGCTACGTGAGTCACAGGAGAGTTGGATGGGAACTTCAACACCATGATAACGTCCTGCTGCATCTGCTCTGTAAACATCAGGGGCGTCTGCAGAAGAAGATACTGTTCAGGAATCCCGGACGGACAGAGGGATGCATGGAAGAAACAAAAAGAGCCAAGATGTGTAGCAGTGGGCAAAGTGCAAAATGAAAGGATGACCGAAGCAGCCGCAGGTAAAGCAAGGAGGGGAGAGAAAGGGAGGAAGGAGGAAAGACAAGGACAGGAAAGGTTAGAAGGCAGGAGCAGAATACCAATAAGCAGTACAGCCAAGTTTGGTATCAAGAGATTAGAATTAAGTGTGTATAAAGGAGGTAAAAGAGCCATTCTGAGTCAAAGCTGCAGGAAAAATAACAATAAAAAGAACCTTCATTTATTAACTCAATACTTTCATTAATAAATAAAAAGTGAGGAAACACGAGGCCAGAAGACAATGTGTCACGGCTCTCTCAATAAACTGTATACAAAATGCTCTGCACTTCTTAAAGTTCATAAAATTAGAGCTCTTGTGTCCAACGTTTTGAACCTGATGTCTCATGGAAAAGATTATCCAACCAACTTGGAAGGGACTCAAATTGAATCAGACTTGACCAAAATGTGGTCAAGCCAAACAAACACAAATATAGAAAGAACACCAGTGTGATGCTCCAAAAGTCTCAAAATGTTATTGTGTCATAACAAGAATGGCATCAATTCACATTTTTCTATTTACAGTTTACGCAGCTTTCTCCAGTCACAATTATAACAGATCACACAATCACAGTCGATTGTGTCGATGCTGCAATCTAACTGGGTCATCCTACTGTCTCTATCAGATATACCGCATTTTCCAGACTATAAGTCGCACCGGAATATTAGTCCCATCTGTCCAAAAATGCTTAATGAAGAGGAAAAAAACATATATAAGTCACACCGGTCTGTAAGTCACATTTATTGTTGACACGTGGTGCTACCACTTCATGCAACAAGAAGCAAAATTAATTTAATTGCCGTATTATTTATTTGTAACACAAACACCAGGTTAGCAAGCAGAAGCTAATGAGCTAATTAATGTTATTGTACGAGGCACAAGATACGAGTAAACTGATCTTGTCACCACTGAACAGACGATCATAGGTGAGGTAAACGTGCAATGTAATTAAACATTTGAAAACTCTGCGAACCTCAGATTTGGCTTGCTGATCTGCCATTGCTGTTCTTGTTGTCTCACACAGTCTAAACAATATTTGTGCCGAGTAGCATGAAAGCTATATTCCCTCATTTTATTCCAGAATTTGGTCTTTCAGTTTGAGAGCATGATTTCTTAAATGTACTCATTCTCCGTTCTGTGTCTTGGAGAATGAGCACAACTGCTCAACTGCACACCGGGAGCAACTTGGGGATTAAGGCCCTTGCCCAAGGGCCTTTAGTGATTTTTTCCGGTTTGACAGGGATTTGAACAAAGGATCCTTTGGTCTCAAACCCACTGCTTTAATTTCTAGACCACCACCTCCCATACAGGAGCAACATGTCATGCGTGTAGACTGTGCCATCTTGTGGCCGTAGATAATGCAGTATTTTTTCATATATAAGTCACTTCGGAATATAGGTCACAGGACCTCCCAAACTAGTAAAAAAACAAAAAAACAACCTCCCCCCCCTTCGAATTATCGTCTGGAAAATACGGTAAACCCCTTTTCCATGTGCACTGAAAGTCATTTATACGCCGTAATATTCAGATTTGTTGTTTTGTGGATATAAAAGATACTGTCGCTGATATGGAAAATATGCTCTGTTGTTTTTTCCCCACTCCAAGCCTAGTATGAAAAAAGTACATAGAAAATGTGCAATGGCATATGACTGAACTAATCCGGGGCCTTGACCCGACCCGACTTGAGTTCCAGATCGGCTCTCAGTTACGATGAACGGAATGGGTTCATGAAAACCTCTACGTGCACGTCATTGCCAGATTCTTCCACTTAATATTTGTGCTGTGCAACTAGCACAAGATAGACATGTCAATAATGCAAGCAGTGTTAGATATAATGTCAGCCTATGTAGAGGAGACATCAACAAAACAGCCGTGAGAAAACATGGCGACTGTTTTCCCCGGTTAGACAGGAGCTTATGTTTTTGCACTAAGCAGCCATAACAGAGACCCGTTCTCCTCCTTGCGTGTGAAGAAGAGGAACATCAGTGTTTAACATCATGAACAGACCTGAGTAAATCCGGTGTGTCTGACAGCTAACCAGACGCACTGACAGTATCATTACCACCAGCACCAGCACAGGCTGACACTCTGACAACACAAGTAAGAATGGACAGCATGTAACGGCAAAAAGAATGGGGCGTCTACTGAAGGAATATAGATGGATGGGTAGGGCTAGAAATAGGAATTTTATTACTATTATTTTTGAAAACTATATGCGGTGAGGTTAAAATATATAAACATTTTATTTGCCATGAAGCGAGGCAGACTCAACTATACATAGCAGGATATAAGCGGCCTAGTCTGAGTCTTTGTGTATTTGCTGGGTGGTGGTCTACAGCCAGCTGTCAGCGCCACAGGGACACCACGCTAATAGGGACTCATGGGGCCTTGGTCCATCATAAGCAGGCGCACTGACTGCACTCCTTGGCCCTTAAAAGCCGTCACTTCAAGACCGCTGTTCACTGCTTTTGCTCTCCTTCCCCAATCTCCTCTGCTTCCAGCTGAGGTGGAAAATCTGGCTCCAATCCAGGTTTCCACCATGACACCGTGCTTTTTCCCAAAAAATCCCCCCAATGCAAAACACACACACAAAAATGCATGCGATCGTTCTCCTTCAAACGCACCTCGCTAATGATGAGACAAGAGATGCTTTCAAACCCAAAAGTTATTTTCCCACAACTGTAGATGAGAGGTAAATGATGGGGGAAAAAAAGAAAAGAGTCAGTATAGAGATTTATGTGACGCAAAACAGCGAGCCGGCGTCAGGGCAGAGCAGATATCAGATGCAGCATTAGTAGCATCCACAGGTATTCAGCCTATAAAACCAGAGTTACAGGTACAGTGAAGCATGTTTTTATGGTTATCTGTAACACTCACCACTTGCATGGCTGAGCTTCGGGGTGGGTGTGGCTCAATGAGCAACTGGCAGGGTGTCTGTCCGAAACTCCTAATCTGTGACTCCACAGCCTGAAGAGACAAAAATACACAGAAAAAGAAATAAGAAAAAAAAAAAAAAAAATCACAAGAAATATTTGTCATCATTGTGTGTCAGAATTGAATTCAAGTTGCGTAATGAACTGACAACTCAATCTCAGCTTCTATCTCAACAACAAGAAAAACACTAATGCCGCACAATGCCTTTATACAAATAAACAAAAAGACGGGTGACACATTTGAGGAAAAAACAATATAGAGTGTTCAAATTCATAGTTAAACATACGAAAAAGTATTGCACAAAATTTGTACATATTCGTATGTATTGTTGAGCCAGACTTTGTACATATCCACATTTTCCACCAGGAGGCGGTGATGACGTCACCAACAACAAGATCGTGGATTATCCGAGCGAAAATAAAATGTGGCAAGTCACCTTTTACTTATTATTATTATTGTTATTCCAATCCTAAACCTAACAATAACCAAAACAAACGTGCGTTTCGGAACGTTAAACGCAAAACACGTGTTGCGCATGCACGTGCAAATTTCGTAGGAATATGCGCGAAATATCATCTTTAACTTTTCGTAGCATATCATACAAAACACATCATGAGAATATGTTGCTTAGCAACATGCTGGGCGTGCAACTGGAACAGCTTCAACGCACCTTGTAGGGGTGTAACAAAAAAGCATGAAACTGAAAAACCCAAATTTTTTTTGTACATGTACCAAACCGTGGGCTGTGTTCGGTAAAAAACCCTGAGGTCTGCAACATTGACTGAGTTTTATTTTTCATGTTCAGATATGGTTTTTATGTGATTACGGAAAATAAAATGCAAAACTCAGCCAACTCTTGAACATTTTAAGCGATATCATTTCACCTTTTTAAATTTCATGAAGATTTTTGTTCCATACCTGTATGAGGAAACCTGACAGGAAAGTACTCTGACCTTGAAACCAATTGATACCGAACCATGAGGGAGGTGTACCCTAGCACCTTGACATTGAGTCCACCAGCCTCTGGAGCTCTACCAAAGAAATGGGACACTGTTCTTCCAAAAGATATTCCCTCATTTGGTGTTTTGATTATGGTGATGGAGAACATCATTTAACCTGTTGGTCCAAAATCTCCCATGGGTGTTCAAGTTGGTTGAGATCTATTGACTGCGAAGGCCACAGCACGATTCACATGAGCTTCATACTCGGCAAACCATTCAGGGACCCCTCGTGTCCTATAGATGGGACATTAGTTGCATTTCTCTGCTCACTTATTCAGGTTTTTCCTTAAATTTGTCGCCAGTCTGTACTTTCTCACTGCCTGTCTCGCTCTCTCATGCACATCAATTTATCCTCCACATCCACAGACAGAATCAGAGGAGGGCCCGAACAGGCCTGCGTGTAGGTTAGGTGGTGTTAATGAAGAGGTATAGGACCATAAATGTCAGAGCAGACGCCGGCCCAGCAGCCTCTGGACATCATCACACAGCTCACTGTCAGGCCAACTAACGGAAGATGGAACACGCCCACCACGCGTGGATGTACAGCGCTACAATACTGTACCGCTCCCTCCCACTTCACTATCCTACTTAATCAAAAGCTTTTTTGACATTATGAACTGCTTTTGAACTTTCTCTGGCACGTTATTTTGTGGCATGTAGGCCTACATTTTGTCTTGTTATTTTTGACAAGGTCATATTTTTGCTTGTGTCTTTTGGTTTATTTAATTTCCAGCAGGATTACTTTATAACTATTGTACCGATTCACCAAATTTGGTAAAAGGTCATACTACAAACCCCAAAAACAGACAACACACAAATCAAGATACAGGTTTGTGGAAAATAGTGAAACAACATAAATCGGACGGAGTATGACAGTGAGATCATATTATAACGTGACAGAGAAGAAAGTGGAAAGGCTAAATGATGACATTTGTGTAATATGTGTATTTGGTATATGCTGCTGTGTGGAGGAGTGACAGCTTGTGTGTGTAGGCTGAGCCGTTTGAGCCCGACTTGGCTAATCCTGTGAGAATGAGCTCATGGTCGAGGCCTGCATGTGGTATTTCCAGGGGGGGAAAAAATGTCAGGAAGTTAGCATGTCTTTACCAGTTTGTGAAACTAACCAGAGACCAGAGATTCACAGAGAAATTTTAACTGTCCAGTACATGATTTCATCGGCTTCTCCACAAACAGTCACGCAACGAAACATTTACATGGAGCATTTTTTCAAAGGAACACTGAAGACTCCCTACAGTTGTTTTTGCTCCATTTTATTTGCACTCTCTCCTGTTTTGTTTTTTTTTTGTAATTAATTTGCTTCCCCCTCCCTTGAGTCGTTCTTTTGTGATGTGAGCAAAATAATTGTCTCTCTATAACATGGTGTAAATTCACGGCAGCAATCTATTATAAATACTACAGAGTCTAGATAGTTCAGACTAGGGCAAAAATCATAATCACAATTAGTTTGGCCAGAAATGAAATTACGATTATTTAACACGATTACTCATCATCTTTGAAACATCCTGCATTTACTGAACTTTAACAAAAACCCTGCATTTTGACATTGGATTTTTCTCAAATGAAACTGCACTTTTAAATATTGAACTGAAAAATAAAAGAGTTAAAATATAACTCCCGGCCAGCCACCACATAAATGGTAAAAGAGGTGGAGCATGTGCAAGACCCACATGACCTGGAGACGGGACAAATGAAGCAAGAACCCCCCCCCCAATCTCATAGTTACCAAG